>JAXGGA010006079.1:0-72652 GCA_038373865.1 Uloborus plumipes
TAATAAAAAGAAAGGGGGGAGAAAAAATAGAAAGAGGAAAATAGTTTTTAGAAGTCAGTTTACTGGTCCTGAAACTCACCTTGAAACCTGCACAAAAGGCCCTAAAACAAGATTGTTTGGTAAATGTGTGAATTGATCAAATATAAGCTTCCGAACGAACGCCAAGGTTCAGGCAAGCTATACCGAATTGGACGGATCAGGCTTCTGTCTACTGGTCCCTCGCTCGAGCAAGTCGAACGCGGGAGAAACAGAGAATTAGGAGGCTATTAGAAGAACTAGCGCTTTAGGAGAAGAGACATTCTGCTTTATTTTTTCTTGCGAACATTTCAAATATGAAATTAATGTTTTAGTATAAGCAGTTTCTTTTTTATTTTTTGACTGGTCGATTACTTAAGGGATTAGCCTAGTCCTTCTGCAGGGTTGCCACTCAATTCCGGGAGAAAAATTCCCTGTGTTTTCCCTGCATGAATATGCATTATTACGAACGAGCGAACACTGATATTCTACATAAACATTAATATCCTGGCACAGAAAAAAAAACTAACTAAATAAAAACATAGGGATACAAAGCAGAATTCATTAAAACTGAAATCACAGAACGGATTGATGACTAATCTCATACTAATTAAATTAGCATAATCTTTAAAATGCATTTCAAACTAAGTAATAAATATTTTTTGCTTCTATAATACACAATAAAATACTTACTTATAAATGAATAAACTTAGCAAAAAAAAAAAAAAAACTGAGAAGTAAAACTTCTATTTATTTTATTTTATTTATTATTATTATTTTATTCATTTGCGCATAAATTTATTCATTGGTAGTTCACATATTTTAGAATTTATTTTGGCAACTTGAACTTTTGAAAAAAAGTAAAATTCCCTGCACTTTCCAGATTTTTGAAGAAATTTTCGAAATTCCCTGTATTTTCCCTGTTTTTCTGTTGATTTTTCAATTCCCTGTATTTTCCCTGTTTTTTCAGGTTTCCCTGTTGCGTGGCAACCCTGAATTTCTTTTTTATTTTTTGACTGGTCGATTATTTAAGGGACTAGCCTAGTCCTTCTGGTCCATGGACGGCACGCCACTGTTGCTACCCCTTAGCCAGGGCTAAGGCATAACTACATGAAATACACCGCCAGCTCGGATAACTCATCCAGATACTGCAGTTTCATCCTCATTCAAATCATCAGTCTGGTTTAGACAGTAACCGAGCTAGAGGCAGAAACACTCTTATAGCTATACCAGGGTTCCCACTCCTTTCTTAAAACGAAAAATAAGGACTTTTTTAAAAACAATTAAGGACCTCGAAAGTATAATCAAATATACATAAATTTTATCGGTTACATAAACACACTTTGGACTTGCAAAAACTTGCAAAAATATTGCAAAAACATTTATCATTAAAATTCAAAGCTAAGACTAAAAAATAATTATTCTTAATTAGTTAAACCAAACGGATGTGATAGGTAGATATTTTAAGGTCATGCTTGAGAAATTAAAAGAATATTTTTCCAATATTGTTAGCAATTTTAAATCATTAAATTGTTAGCAAAATTAAAAAATAAGGGCTTGGAAGGAATTTTAAGGACCTTGAGCCAAAAATTAGTACTTTTCAGGGCCCTTATTTTGAAAAATGAAAAATAAGGAGTTTCTAAGGACTTTTAAGGACCGTGGGAACCCTGTATACTGTTTGCTATTTTTAATACACTTTTATTAGTTTTACATGTGGGTATGTATGTAACTCTGAATAAAAGATGAAATTCACGTTCTTTACAAATATAAAAGTAATATTTTTAATTAGGGATGCACCGATTAATCGGCAGTACCGATTAATCGGCCATTTTGCCGATTATTAATAATTGGTAAAATCGGGCCGATTAATCGGCCGAAAAATATTTTTCGGATATTATTTTTTAAAGTATACCTTCACTAAGAAACAATGATGAATAATTTTATTACCAGCAATAGTAATTCTCATACTTTAAATAAATATACATAGACGATGTGGCAATATTTTTCATGCGGCGATAGTTTTCTCCTTAGAACAGTGCTTTTAGATAACCTCTAATTTTCAAAGAATATAAGTATTGAATTAAATTGCTACTAAGTATTAAAAAATATGAATTAAAAGTACTCCTAAATTGGAGTGTTTACCACAGATTCCCCCTCCCCCTTTTGTGAGTTTTTATGTCCAATTAACAAAACTAACAATGTGTTAATTATATTATTGACAATAATATGAAAGTTGGTTCTAAGAAATTTGATAAATCATTGAAATTATTTTGTGAAAACTAGGAAAATGAAAAAAAAAAAATTCTCTCACAGATAAATTACTTACTATTTTTAAACTTGGATTTGTTTAAGAGAGAAAAAAACAGCGATGGTAAAATTGGTAGTAGAAAAACAATCATCCTTATCATTAATCGGCCGACTAACAACAGCCGATTAATCGTTAATCGGCCAATTTGCTTCTCGGTGCATCCCTATTTTTAATACTATTATTAATGTTAAAGGCTAATCTACATTACATGTTGATGTATTTTAAATGTTTCAGTTGTTAGTGTATATATGCAACGTTGAATAAAAAATAAAATTTATGCTCTTTGCAAACATAAAAGTAATACATTCAATTCTATTATTAATACTAAAGGCTAAACTATATTACATGTTGATAGATTAAAAGTGCATGTAAAGTTAGCAGATATTCCATAGTTTTGAAAATCAGAGAATCATGAAGTATAGTTTAACCCTGAGTATCAGTGATACTATTAAGTATATTACTTTTACATTTGCAAAGGAAAAACTCTCTAAAAGCGTATTTTTTAGTTTTTAAAACTATAGTAAAATTATTACATTAACTACCATTTTGTTTGGCACTCTTAGCTTCTATGAGAGTATTTTTGCCTCCAGTTTGGTTACGGTCTAAGTTTAGACAGTACTACTAAGTTAGTACAGACTAAGTTTAGGTTAGCTTTTCAGTTTCGAAAAGTTACTATTTGACCATAATTACACGATTATCTTCTCTTTACTTCAACTAATAGTTTTTTTAAGTTAAAAAAGTTTTGAACAATGCATTCATATTATGTATTAAATTTAATGCCTTTTTAACTCATCCGTAGTTTAGAAGTATTGGTTTTAATGCGAAGGGTTTCATTTTAGTGTAATTGAAGAGGTGGTTTATAAGTGCTATAAAAAGTGTTGCAATGTGTTCTGAAGGCATGCATTTGTGTTCAAAGAGGATTCTCAAAAGTGTTACATAAAAGTGTGTTGAACCAAATAAGTATTCTAAAAAGGGCTCTCAGCAGTGTTTTGATTGTGGCTTTAAAAAATGTGCTTCAAATTGTTCCAAAAAACACAAGTGCCTGTTCGAAAATGCGAACATTTAATTCAATAAAAATATATTACTTAGCTTAAATTTACATATATTTTAAGTTCCATATTTTGCAAATTTATATGTTGTATACATTATTTGCATAAATAATTTATATTTTTTTTTTCTTTCAATACTATGTTTTTAAGACTAAAAAAGGTTTTTTTCAATTATTGTATTTCAGTGTACAGTTTGATAAAGCACAAATTGTTACTTTTTTTTTTCTTTTTTTAACAAATTATATGTGAAACGTATTTTTTCTAAATTATATTTGTCTCTACAACATCACTGCTGGTGTCCACTATCAAACACCCATGCTTTCTGCAAACGCCACTGAATAAGGTGCTCTGAAGACATTTGCACGACGGAGCCAATCAGGCTTTGCGCAGCTCTGTTCCCGAGATGTTTCAAACAAAAAAAGTTCGTTCAAAAATATTAGGGTCCTAAGCAGGGTTGGGTTTTTGACATGACACGTTGAAAACCTGTCAAAAACGTCAAAAACCTGTCGAAAACTCAAATACAGTGGTTATTGAGATTTTCTATAAACATATAAGGTTTCTCATCCTGAAAAATATTAAATAAAATTTATGCATCTTATCAATCAAGTTTAATAAACATTAAATTAATAAATTTAATGAAAATTATTTCTCATTCTTTTAAACTAACTTGTTTTGCCGTGAAAAAAGTTAAATATTAAAACTCAAATCCAGCTTTTAAAGTAGTTTTGTTTAAATGTTTTTATAACTATCAATTAGTTATCTTATCAATCAAGTTTAATTAAAATTAAATTAATAAATTTAATGAAAATTAATTCATATTCTTTTAAATTAACTTGTTATGGAGTGAAAAAAAAGTTAAATATTAAAACTTAAATCCAAATTTTAGAGTAGTTTTATTTAAATGTTTTAATAACTATCAATTAGTTATCTTATCAATCAAGTTTAATAAGAATTAAATTAATAAATTTAATGAAAATTAATTCGCATTCTTTTAAATTAACTTGTTATGGAGTGAAAAAAGTTAAATATTAAAACTTACATCCAGTTTTTAAAGAAGTTTTGTTTAAATGTTTAAAAACTATCAATTAGTTATCTCATCAGTCAAGTTTAATAAAAATTAAATTAATAAATTTAATGAAAATTAATTCTCATTCTTTTAAATTAACTTGTTATGCCATGAAAAAAGTTAAAAGTATTAAAAGTTAAATCCAGTTTTTAAAGTAGTTTTGTTTAAATGTTTTAATAACTATTAATTAGCTACTTTATCAATCTAAAAATCTTTACATCAAAGTGATTTTTTTTTTATTTAAAAAAAATCTGCTACAGTAATTCTTCGAAGCAATAAAGCCATATTCAAAAGCCATATGTTTGATTTTTTAAAATGCTAGTTACCATTATTTACTCCCGAGCCCTTCAATTATGATTAGGATTGCTTATTACACTTTATTTTAATAACCTAAAACTCCAAAAGTTTACTTTAGTGTCTGAAACCAGAAATTGTCAAATTCATTTGAAAATGTATTTTGATTATCAATATCAAATTTAAACATGTTTTGGACAGAAATTTAGGTTTTTGACACTTATGTCAAAAAGTGGTTTTTTTGGCATGACGGTAAAAACCACGGTTAAAACCGGATTAAAACCTCCGACTGTCAAAAACTTGCCAACCCTGGTCCTAAGTTTTGAAAAACAGAAATGAATGTTTATCGCACTACAAACTGTTGAAAATAACAAGAAATGTGCCATAAAATATATATTTTTTAAATTATTTTTTTAGAAACCGAAGTTTCATCTGCAAAATTGTATTTTATCCTCATTGCTTTACAGACTGTGACTATATAAACAGAAACTACTTCATCTAAAAGTTTCTCACCATCTTTTCATTTATTTATTTTACTATTACATTTTTCTTTTTTGGGGAAAAAAAAAACACCATTAAAAACCTATCTCCAAAACGCATGTTTATGTAAATAAATAGGCATTAAAAAAATTCTTCTTTAAAACATAAAAGTTCTGTTGATTTATTTTTTCTGAAACTAAAGGCCCTCCTCCCACATTTTGCACTTCAAGACTCAGCAGCACTGGTGCACATTAGGGTGGGGTGAAAAATAAAAAGTTTTTCAGATCAACTTCTAATAGTTGCCAAAAGTTGTCTTTGGTGATAGTTAGCTTTTGTGTAAAATTTGAGAAAAATCGGTTAATATCTTCAGGGGGCGCTGCGATCGCAAAGTTTTACCATAGCTTTGTTATGGATTTTATCATTAACAAGAATGCCTTTAGCTAGTCTCTTTGCGTTTTTTTACTCAAAAGATGTTTTCATGCATTAAAAGCATATGAAATGACTCACAGACATTATTTTATATGATATATTTATATTTAAAAAAAAATAACTTTTTTTCACGTGTTTGTTTCTTTTTAAATGCTTGAAATATAAATATATCATACAGACCTGCCAACCTCATGAAAAGGAAAAAAGGAAGATCCGGTCAAAGCTTCAAGGGAGAAAAAGGGAGATTTTAAACGATGCTATAGTGAACAACAACAAAAAAATTATCAAGCATTTCTAGTTTAAAGAAGACTAACGTAACATAGTAAATTTTTTCCAAAATGTAAAGATTTGTAGATTATGAATAGAATTAATAGACAATTTTACGTTGGTGTAGCTTTTGTTGTTTTCCAATATAATATATGTAATAATCTTTGCCCCCCCCCCCCAATCCCACACACACAGAGATAATTTTGGGAAAAAGAAGGCCTGGAAATATGGTTTGCTTGCTGGCACACTTCAGCATTGACAGTTCTTTATTCTTTTTGTACAATTTCATTTAAAAAAATTAGTGATAACCATTAATTATCAGTAATGACATGAATTACTTTAAAATGTACAGTTATGAAAGGAAGGAAAGTAAAGAAATTTAAATAATTCCGTTTTTGATACAATAGACATTTTTAAACGAGTCTACATGTAACTTAAGCAAAATATTTAAAAAAATATGAGTAATTTGTATAAAGAAATTACTTCTAACTAATTTATGTTTTTTTTTTTTTTTTTTGACTTTTTAGCATCATAATAGCTCACGTCAAATTGAAAATCTATTTAGAGGTCAAATATGCAATAGCTTAAAAACAAAATTTTTGTTTTGATCATCCATCTTCTAATTGTGTTTTTTTTATTTTTTTTAAATACCTCAATTTTTATTTATGATTTTTTTTAATACTAAAACTACAATTATCCCACTAAGTAAATGTTAAGAATGAAAACTAACTATCGTTTCGGCTGAAAAGAATTGAAACAAATCGCTTGTTTAGCGCAAATTTTGCCGAAATCTTCAAAGACCAAACATTTCAAAAAAAAAAAAATAGAAAATTTGGATGAAAAATAACATGAAAAATTGTGAATTATCGCTTTGTACACCACTAAGAAAGTATCAGAAGGCTAAACTTTCAAATCCTGTAAAGGATGCGAAAAGATTGCACACATATACTCTCACACACTTTGGCGACGCAAATGGCGTTTTGGGATCACAGCTATCAGCGCTGATAGCCGCGCGATCTATTGGGGTTGTAAAGAACTATATTTTACAGATGAAAGTATTGCTCAATTTTGAAAAAAAAAAAAAAATCAAAATACAAAAATAGAATAAAAAACGGGAGAAATCAATACTCAAACGTACAATCGGGAGAATGGAGTAAAAAACGGGAATCTCCCGTGAAAAACGGGAGAGTTGGCAGGTCTGATCATATAAATTAATTTTTGTGAGTTATTTCGTATGCTTTGAATGCTTGAATATATCTTAGGAGTAAAAAAAATGCGATGAGATTAGTTAACGGTATTGTTTTTCATATTTTAACCACAAAATCCCGATAAAAGCTATGATAAAACTTGGCGATCGCAGCGCCCCCTGAAGATATGAACCGATTTTTCTCAAATTTTGCACAAAAGCTAACTATCACCAAAGACAACTTTTGGCAACTATTAGAAGTTGATCTGAAAAACTTTTTATTTTTCGCTCCACCCTAGTGCACATTGGTCACTCACAAAATTTCTGCATCTTGACCCCTTTATCTTACTCTTTCTAGTGTTCAGACATATTACTGTTGCTCTGAGGCAACGATCTACATATGTTAAAAAGCATTAATAATTGATTAAATAACATGTATTTCCAATAACTTTTCATTCATACCAAAAACAATTTCAAAAAAAAAAAAAAAAAACCTTACCAATATTATTTTCAGATGTAGTATTTTCTTTCTTTGCATTACTTCGATTGCTAAGGGTTCCTTTCGGAAGCACTGCAACAAAATATGAGTGTCACCTTACAAGTAAGTACTGATGTATATAGTGATACACTTTAGACTTCCCTTTAACGAAGTCAGAATTTTACTGGATGTACAATAAAATAAAAAACGAAGTTTGTGACTAAACTGAGATCTGCATTTTAACTATGAGGCGAAAAGCATGATGGCTTATTGTTACTTTAAATAGAGATCTACTGTGTGCAGCAATTAACTGAGGTTATAATCAAAGTGTCACTGACAGCATTGTCATTAAAAATGACTTAGACTGTACTGATTTTCAAGGAGACATGACATGACATAATAGAATAAAATCTATAGCAGACTTTTAACAGACACCCAGAAGGTTTTTGCCCTCTCCAAACAGATAGAAGTTGTAACAATGCAATTTAATATTTTTTAATTATTTTCTTGGCAGCAAGTAAAATTTTCAAATTATTGGGTAGGAACATTTTGAATAAAATCCTATTTATTTAACAATCATACCCATAGAGCTATGGAGTGGCTAATGGCGTAGAAGTATGGTAGGAAGTCAATGCACAAGAATTCCTTTGCTCACTTTCTTCACTCATTTTGAAATCAAGAGACCACAGTATCGCCATTTGTACACATTGATGCATCATTGTGGGATTAGTTATTTTAACAAAAAGAAATGCATATGTGTCAGGGGTAGAAATTTAGAAAAATATGCCATTGGCTCAAAGAACCAAATAAATACGAAAATTTACTGGTCTGTGGACACATTTAGTGGTCCATTAATATGTCCTAGTTTAGGGGTGGCCGACCTTTTTGGAAAGCGTGCCACTGTTTGGAGAAAAAAGCCGCGCGTGCCACTTTTAATTTTTTCAACACACTGAAAGATATTTTGATATGAAAAAAAAGTCAATTATATATCTAGGAGATGGCATACTTTTTGAATTTTGAAGTCTTGCATTTTGACTGCAAAAAGACCCTACCATTATGTTTTTGTTTCTACAAATGGCTCCTATCGTGATTATAATTGTAAAAAACATTGTTGGAATCCAAGATATCAAACCTCAAATAAATGATAGGGGCTGGATGTTATTGTGTTCTGAAGAGGATTGAAAGGGCCGGGGATAAATAAAGTTCTGGGGACAGAGAGGCCACCGCCCAGAAGGAGGAACATGCTCACAGAGGACGGCGAACAAGAAATATTTGCATTATAAGCATACTGTCAGTCCATCACGAGAAAAGCTCCCGCCGAAATGTCTGTGCCTGTCTGTAGCTATAGTAACGAGGCAGGTCTCATTTTTTCGGTGGAAGCTTGATAACGAATGAAACCCGTGCGACTACACAAAAGTGAGAAGACGAATGGCAAATTGCCGCGCAAAAAACATACTGGCTAACCCTTCCAGACAATGAATCAGGTCCGTTTCTATGGTAATAGACTGGTGCAGACAATCCGGCGGGAGCTTTTTCGTGATGGACTGACAGTAGAGAGAGAGAGAGACAGTAAAAAAAATCAAAGGAACATCAACTACGGTCAAGTAAAAGCAATAAACAATCTTGATAGCTCAAAAAACGTTATTTATGGGCTCATTAAGTACTTTTTACACAAATAGCGCATTTTTTCTTCTGTTTGTTTTCGAACTCCAGCCACAAACTGTTCCATTTGAAAAAGGGGCAATAGCTTAAGGAGGTGCGCTATTCTCGATGCCTTGAGTTTTTGCTCACTTGTTACTTCCTTGTGAATGTTACTTTTCATTTCCCCCTATTTTGAGAAAATCAGAAGAGACCTGACCATGCGCAATTACGAGGAAGGTCGCGCGATAATATATCAAACAGCATGCAGGTTTGAATAATGGAGAAGCTCAGTGCATAAAAAGCTCTTCGATTCAGAGCTGTAACAAGATATGAGCTAGAGCCAGTATTTTGTTAAAACAGCACATCACATGGTCAGCAAACAGAAGACGCCTTTGCAGAAAGAAGTTTCTGATGGATAACGTAATGTTTTACTTAACTTTTCGTCCCAAATAATTTGCAAGCAATGTAACAATTTTGATGCTGCCAACCATGCAAAACCCGTCTTTACACGCAAAATTTTTCCCGTTTTTTAATTTTAAATTTCCAATACAGCAGCCTTATAGGCTAAAAATCCTAGACCTAGTACTTAGTACAAAACACAGAATGAAAAGTTTGACATTTCTTAGCTTCTTAGTAACGTGAAAATGTAGAATCGTGAAGTATTGAACACTTAAGAAGGTGGTTAGCAACAGCAACCATAACTCCCCCCCCCCCACTGCAAAGGGAACACAAGGAGCTACTCACGTTTTTGGTTCGATCAAGATGAGCGGTGAGGTAACCATGTCCCGCTGCTAGTTTGAGTACAGCACCAGCCCGATTTTTTGAATGTTCGCGTAACTGGAGAACAAAAAAATGGCCTGGTTTTCCCTTGGTCAGTTCTTTCAGCTCAATCAAAGATGTGCAAGAAGTTGCACATTGATAGATTACTCGCATACAAAGAGTTGCTCATGGTGCCACGACGTGGAAGAAAGTCTATTACTAACCCCTGAAACCAAACTATCGCGTTCTATCCACTTTACTTTCTTAGCATCAAATACATTTTTAAGTTCATCAAAAATGTCATCTGATGCAGATACTAAAATAGTGTAAATCAACAAGTTCTCCGGCAATATCACAATTGTGTGTGCAACACATAGATACTATTACATAGCAATATTGTTGCTCAAACAAATTATGTGCACACCTCCTTGTTCATATCATCTATTTAACGCATGACTATGTTTCCAGATAATGCTATTAGTATATTAGCTATATTTTTATTTTGACCATCATTACATTTTTAACATATCCATTATTATATGGAAATTAATAAAAGACTTTAAATGTTTCCTTAAAGTAGGAGTGGAGTTTTTTGAGTTTGATAAAGCTCCTTAAATATTAAATGTTTTCCAAACTTAAAAATTTTCACTGACTCCTTCGCGTGCCACTCTTAATACTCCGGCATTCCAAACGTGCCGTGTACAAAAAAAATGACATTAGTTTTAAAGATCATAAAAAGTTGCTAAATATTCCACTAAAAGTTATATGATATGCTTTTTTCAAAAACTAAATGGTATTCTGTACTCTAATCAATCCAAGTGTTCAATGATGTAAGCATTAACACCTTCTCCCATGAGAAAATATACCTTATAGCTGCCAATCTACCACAGAAAAATTAGGAGCACAGTATTTTGAGAAGGAAAAGCAGTTTTAAGCACCACTTACAAATTGCGAATGCAAGGAGTCAAGAAAGAAAAAACCAAATGTGTCCAAAATTTTAGGGTCCAAATTTTCAAATTTGGTGTTACGTTTGAAAGTAAAGGTGTCTTAAATAAAATATTGCATTGCAATATATGGCTAATGATGATTGTTTATTTCTAATACCATTAGAATGGTATTGATATACATATATACATAAGACACAAAAATATTTTACCTGTACATATCTCAGACATTTCACTTTCATTGTTTTCAGTTTTGTCAAGAATACTTTTTAGCTGCTTCAATTCTTTTACAGCATATCTTGTCCTCTTAATTGCTCGCATTTTTCGCTTCCATTTGCTGCGTAAACTTTTCGCCATTGTGAAAAACTGACAGCGGAGTGCAGATGACAGTGCTTCTCCCTACAAGATAAAAAAAAAATAATTTTTTCTCCAAAAAAATAAAGTGTTTAATACAATAAAGAATATTGATTGCTTCCACAGAAAATTGTGTTGCAAAGTATAAAAGCAGTAACAGAAAACACCAAGACATCAAATAGTGACGGCGACTTAGGGGTAAGCAAGGAATAGTAACCGCCTCCGCAAGTTTTTGGGCAAAAAAAAGTTTAAAATTTTTAATTTCATAAAATTACTACCAATGAAAAAGGCCACCTGAACTCCATGTCATCAAAGATGGCTCAAATTTAGCAATATTAAGATTTCAATTTTGATAAATTTTTGGTGGAAAGCCTCGAAACACCGGGACATTCTTTTCCCCCCAACTTCAGACGGTCTAAATTTACTTTATTAAGGAGCCAGTTTCAAGGTTTTTTTTTCTAGAAAGGGAACCTCAACGCTCCTTACCCTTTTATTAGAAAAAACTCCTCTCTTACTTACTTGAAACTTACCTTTTCATTAGCGTAAAATAGCATTTTAAGATTAATTTAGAAAAATATTCGGTTCTCTCTCTTCCCAATCTTTTAAAATTGCCCAAACAAGCCTAAAATTTCATTTTTTGGGACTTTACTATTTCAAAGAAGTAACGGGGGCAACCTTTAAACCCCTTCCTTTATAAATCACTAAACAATAGTTGAAAATAGGTTTTTTAAAGAACCAAATATGTTCGATAAAGAACCACCAAATTCCTTGCTTTAAGGTGACTGCCTACGTTGAAATGACCGATTTCGTCAAAAAATTTGATTTTTTTTAAATTACATATTTGAAAAGAACTGACTTCTAGGATTCCAAAAATGTCTTACTTTTACTTTTCTGATAATTAGAAAAAAAGCTACAGCTAATTAAAAAAACCGGAAGTGAGATTCCGAAGCACCGGAAGTCAGCTGAAAACGTCAAAATGAATGTAAACAATGTAAATTTAGGCTGTGTTTTTCATTTTTCTTGATATAAATGGCTATAAAATAACATTAATATCAAAAGATTACATGTTGCCAATCATTTATTTTTAGTTTTTGAAAGAAATTTGTACAGAGTGGCAACAAATTTTGTTGTTTACATTTTGGTTTACCAACTTCGTTTACTGCTTTTTATATCTGCTTTTAATTTCTTTTACACTGCACTCTTGCTCTGTTTTGTGTAATTATTTTAGTATTTTTATTTAGCTTTTATTGTTTTATTATGGCAAAAGCTAGATCCTGTAGAAGGAAGTCGAAAAAGAGAACCTTTCATGGCAATCGTTATACCAAACCTGAAAACACAAGTAATGAGGCCATACAAAGTGCTAGTACTTCTAAGCTATGTGTTGATAAAGCTGCTGATGCTTTCAATTTGATGAATTCAAGTTCAGAAAAATTGCAAGGGAATAGAATAGTAGATATTTCCTGTCTGGTATCCCTGATCTCCATATTATGCTGCCCTACCTGTTTTGATACGGGGTTGAAACTGTCAGAAGATTCCAGGTTTGGAATTAATTCCAATTTTTCGGTCACATGCAAGTGTGGTTTTGTGACAGGCTTCTCCTCAACATCAAAAACTGGGAAACAGAATATTTTGAACCAGTTGCTTGTACTGGGACTGCGACTCATTGGTAAAGGATATACGGCTGGCAGAAAGTTTGTTTTCACAATGAACTTGCCTTTCCTGTCAAAAGTTGCATTTAAACAAAATGAAGAAAAACTGTTGTCAGCGGTGATTTCTGCGAGTAAGAAGAACATGCAAGAATCTTCACAAGGAGTGAAAGAACTGAAAAAAGTAGATTCTTGTGGGGTTTCCGTGGACGGCACGTGGCCACACATCTCTGAATGGCTGTGTTTCAGTAATTGCTGTCGATACTGGAAAAGTTCTCGACATTGAAATGCTCTCGCAATACTGCCGTTCTTGCCTAACTAAAAGCGAGAAGGAACATTTATGTGCAAATCACTCAGGATCGTCTGGCAGTATGGAAGTTGTAGGTGTAAAAAGAATTTTTCAGCGATCGTTAGCAAACCACGATCTAAAATATGTGCAGTATTTTGGGGATGGAGATTGTAAAGCGTTTTTTGAAGTGAAGGACACTTACGGAAAAGATTCGGTACAAAAGCTAGAGTGCATTGGACATGTGCAAAAACGCGTTGGCAACAGACTTCGAAAATTAAAGAAAACCAAAAAAGGATTAGGTGGCAAGGGAAAGTTAACCGACAAATTCATTGACCGTCTGCAGAATTACTACGGAATTGCTATACGTAGCAACACAGGAAATTTGCAAGCCATGCAATCTGCAGTTATTGCTGCATTCTTTCATTGTTGCTCCAGCAGGACTAATCCAATGCATGGACAGTGCCCAAAAACAGCAGACAGTTGGTGCAAATACCAAAGAGCCAAAACAAATGGTGGAGCCCGTTTCACAGATATATCTCCTGGATTACCGAACTATATTGTAAATATTATAAAACCGGTGTACATGAGCCTCTGTGACCAAAATCTTCTTGAAAAATGTTTGCACGGATTGACTCAGAATGCAAACGAAAGCTTCAACAATGTTTTATGGAGCTTGTTGCCGAAGCGTGTGTTTGTTGAACTTAAAACTTTGCAGCTTGGTGGATATCTATCAGTTTTGCTCTTTAACTCTGGCTTTCTAGGACTAATACCTGTATTTGAAAATATAGGTGTCACAATTGATGCAGTTACCATAAAAAATTACTTAGAATTTGATGTATTTAGAGTTGAACAATCAAAACGCTGCTCGTTGCCAGCTACAAAAATAGCCAGAAAGAAGAGACGAGCTGCGAAAAAATCAAAATCAGACAAAACGAACAAGCGGAAGGTCCGACTTACAATTGTGGCGAATTTTGAAAGGATACATGTGTATTATGCTTTTGTATTATAAATATATTTTGACACAATTCCGTAATTGTTCAGTATGTTAGAAAAATCACCCTTTTTTACGTAAATCATCCAAGTAAAAAATATTTAATTGTATGTTTATGTGAAAATACTTATTTACTGTTTATTATCTTATTATGACTGCTTCTCTTCATTATCAGCACTACTGGAAAGCTATTAAAAATCCTGTTTTGAGAAAATGCATACGGCTTTCCAAGAAATGCAAAATTAAGATTTTAGCGAGCATCTGTAACTTGATGCAAAATGAGTCATAAAAATGAAAATTTAATAAAAAGTGAAATCTAAGGAAGTATAAGCTGCATAAATGTTTTACAAAACTTTGTGAAAAGTTTTAAGGTTTATAAATTAGTATAACTTACTTGTTTTGTATGAATAAATCTTTGATTCCGTTTTCTGAAAAACTATATTTTTCCTCATTTCGATTCACGCTGGCAGTCCTTACTCAAAAACTAGTAGGAATTTTTCCATGAAATTTGGTGATAGTGTTATGAACCATATGTACTGTGTTTCTTTACTAGAACTTAATTCCTGGTTAAAATTTGGTCATTTACTAGCTGTGTTAACACAAAAAACTTTTTAAAAATACTGTAAATTTGCTCTTTTTAGCCATAATTGAGCATATTTCAAAAAATTTTTAAATTTTTTTAAAACTTTTAGTTCCAATTGTAGATAATGGTTAAGTAAGTATGCAGTATAAAGGAATTGTGTTTTTATTGGTTAGAATTGTGTCAGTGGTCTACCACGTAAACATTGATTTTCGCTCCTTTTTCACTCAAATTTTCCAAAATTTTAAAAACTTCTTGATATATTATTCAAATTTTACTTTTTAACATCATTTGATACCTCATTTAAGCTGACCATTCACATGTTCTGTCAAAATTATTATTTTTTTAAAAAAAGTTCATCGAACGTAGGCAGTCACCTTAAGCTTGACAAAGATAGCTTAAATTTGCGTTTGTAACACAAAAGTATCAAATCTATTTTCAGGTTTCCTTACCTTTACATCACCAAAGATAGCAAAAATATTTTTTCAAGCCTTCAGCTTGGAATGACTTTGGGATTAGAGCTCTCAAAATTTCTTCCCCTTACCCAAAATATTGACGAAATTGCGAAATATTTCGTTTTTTAAACTGACATTTTAAAACATTAAGGTGTAACACTTTTCAATTTTAAGCAAAAATAAACAATCAAAGATTTGGAAAAAAAAAAAAAAAACCGCTTTTGGGTGAAAAACTTAGGTCTGGTTTTGTTCTTGCATTTTTGATCACTCCACCCCAACTAAAAAAAACCCGAATGGTTTATACTTATAAATAGAACTTTCAGTGGTGTTTCAATTCACCTCACAGGTTGGTGTCAATCGAAACACATGTTAAAATCTTTTGCCTTGAAACAGCTAATAAAGTAGGAAAAATTAGTAACTAGGAACTGGATGAAGGTATCAACGACGAAACTAAACAATTGTAAATTTTTTTTCGAAAGTTAAATCAAGCTATTTGTGAAATAAAATAAATAGAATCGAAGTAAGAATGGAAGAAGTCTTTGAAACTGAAACTTATGATTGAGAAATGATTTTACACGTGGTACATAGAAGCGGATCAACGACGGCGAGATTTAAAAACGCTAAATGTTCTCATCATTAATTAAATTTGACAATTTCTTGAAGAAATGTTAGTTTCTATATTACATTGGTTTGTTTACTAAATTCATTAGTAAAAACAAAATTTAAAATATTAAATGAAGAGAAAAACAATGACGATACTCACAAAATTTGTAAACAACTGCAATATGTTGCCAGAATTTAGATGATAAAAAGTTTAATTAAAGCTTAGCAAAAGCCGCTATTATTCTTGCATTTTTTACCGTCAAACTACAAATTATCATAGTTTCTATGCAAAAAAATTGCTTCGTTTAAAGATTTTTCGTCTTTTCAAGTTATATCTGGTCATTTTAAGTTAAAGTAATTCCGTAAACAAGTTTTGATAGCTTTTAAGAGCATATTAGTTTTTTGTTTTGGCAGACTCTGGGTAAATATTGAAAAATGCAGCACGGTGCTCCGTGAAAGATTTTGGTACATTTAAGATTCTTAGTAAGTATTTAAAATTATAGTTTGGTAATAATTACTGGCTTGCACAAAATAATATATTCTCCATTAAATTCGTTAGAATGCTCAACTTTTTCCTAAATATTGCATAATGAGCTGAAATCAGTGTTACAAAAGTGCATGCAACACTGAAGTGTAAATATTTACTGTTTTTTCTACCTGTCACTATTAGAGGTTACACCTTGTGTTAACGAAAGTTATGCGGGTGTTGTAATATTTATTATTTGTTTCTTAGGAAAAAGTTATTTCATTCGAATACCCTTTTGACAGTCATGTTTTTTGTGTGTTAGGTACGTTATGGTCGGGTTCAATGTTTAATTTTCTAAAGTCTGTTATCAAAAAACAGTTATTGTTTGCTTGTCATAGAATTTTTATATTATCTGCTTAAGATTATCAGTATTGATGCTTTCATTTCTGTTTAGTTATAGCCATTCATCATGTTTGGAAATAATAAGCCTTTTGGAACAGCATCTGCATTTGGAGGAAGTAAGATGTTTTGATTCTCTTAACATTCTTATTTTTGAATTATGACTAATTTGAAGTTTTGTACTATGAAACTAAATGCTATATTATGCATTAGAAAAATATTTCTCAAATATTTCCAATTAAATTTTGAAAATAAAAGTTTTCAATCCGTGCTAAAGAGAAATTTTTTACTTTTTTGAAATAAATATGCAAACAGTGACTTGGTATTTTTTCTTGAGAAGTAAAGATAAATATATTTGTCCAAGTAAATTCATATTATTCAATGAAAATTAAAAAATATTTAAAATTTTTTTTTGCAATGTTCAGATATTGTACCTTGGGAGATTGTTGCCTAGTGTCAGAAGTTCAAAACATTTTTTGTGTGATAAAACAAGGGTTTCTTTCTAGCTTTGTTCACAAGGTTTTGTGCTGTAGCAATTTGATTTTTACCAATTTTTCAAATTAATTCATTTATTCATATTTGCAATATGAAAAAAAAAAAAAAAAAATCTAATTCCATGTGAAATTAAATATGAAAACCCCCCTTCTTTTAAAGTTTTCATGAAACTTTCGAAAATCACTGTGCAATGAGTTAAAAAGATACATTCTATCAAAAAATCTAACTTTTATGCTTGATAAGTTATTAATTCTTGAAATTTGACGCAAAATTACCTTTTTTGAATTTGCTTCCAGTGCTTTAAACTGTTAAATCTGGTCGGTTCCAACAAATGCTATTTGATTAAACGGGAATCTTTAACATTATGTCTATGGCAGGGGAATATTTGGTTTCGAGAAATTTTATTTGTATAAGCAAGGTATTGGATTATCCGTTACTCAATTAAGCGGGGCCGACAGTACCTGTCTTTTGAAAAAATCTTTAGTCCAACTTTTACCCATGAAATGTATTTTATTGTTGAAAATTTTTACTTACAATTTTAAAATTCTTTTATGCAGCATCTTTCGGTGGTACCTCAACTCCATTTGGCCAAAGTAAGTTTTTGTTTAAGTCTTTTAGCTAAATTTTAGCTTTGTTTAAGCTTTTAGTGCTAACTTTCTTCTTTTCTGATTCTATAGACCTGAAAATTCCAATTTTTAGTTACTAGCAAGTAGACAGTACATCAATTTAGCTTGCTCAGTAATTTTCCTCAAACATATTTGAAGCAAATTGCTTGTTGAAAAATTTGCTTTTTAATGTATTTTTATGTGCTTTTTTAAAGTCACATGCCCAGCCTAATGTTAGCACTTGTCTAAAATATTTTAGCATCCTCTTTCAGGTTATGATATTTTATTATTTTTGAAATAGTACACTACAAATCATATCAAGCATGATTGAAAGACAAAGTTTAAGGTAATTAATCTTGATGCAGAATATAAATAATAAAATTTAAGTGGAATGAAAATTCATAACCAAAAATAAGGAAAGGAAAAAAAAAAGCTAAAAAGTGACCATTTGTTCCTAACTGCCACTTTTTTTTATGTTCTCATGACATGGAGCGTGGATATTTTCTGTTTTACATTTCTGTGTAACAAAATAGTTTTTCTGTCAATTGCATCGATATTGCATGTAATTATTATTATTATTTTTTAAATTGTTAATTTGTCCTATTTCATTGAAATAGGCAAATTTAAAACCACTCAGGGTTCTTGCTGAGTTTTATTAAATCTGGCTTCTTAGAATACATACATTATTATAATTATGTGCCTTTTTAGGAAAAGTTAGGGTCCTAAAACTTAAAGAAGCAAAGATTCTGGAGGATTCATGAACTTAGCATTTTATGTCCTGCTTTTCAATTTCGGAGCATCTCGACTGTAAACCAAAAATTCTGGCAGAAACCTAATCTTAATTTATAATACTATCTGTTAAAACTACAGAAAATATATCTTAACTTTTAAGGAGCATAAATATTGCAAAATGCAATCTTTATTTTTACTTGCTATTTATGGCTTACTTTCATAAGCAGAGCATGACACTCTGCATTTAAAAATTGCAATTGTTAATCAGTTTTTACTTCCTTTTACGTAGTAAAGGAAGTATTGTGATCGCAAAAAAAAAAAAAATCACTCAAATTTGAGTCTAAATTTTGATTTTGCTCACCCCCGAATGAATGTTCAGTAGTTTTTTCGACTTGTCAGCACGTGCATATGTACCTACCAACATATAAGCAGCCGAAAAATCCTTTTCAACCACCCCCGAGTTAATTACGACGCGTTTTCTCGTGCCGTCTGTATGTGCGTATGTGTGTGTATATGTGTGGGGTTGTGTTTTTGACGTCGAAAACCAGTTTTTGACATGACATGTCGATAACCTGTCGAAAACCTGTCAAAAACGTCGAAAACCTGTCGAAAACATCAAAAACCTGTCGAAAACTCAAATACAGTGGTTATTGAGATTTTTTATAAACATATAAGGTTTCTCATCCTGAAAAATATTCAATAAAAATTTATACATCTTATCAATTACGTTTAATAAACATTAAATTAATAAATTTAATGAAAATTATTTCTCATTTTTTTAAACAAACTTGTTTTGTTGTGAAAAAAGTTAAATATTAAAACTTAAATCCAGCTTTTAAAGTAGTTTTGTTTAAATGTTTATGTAACTATCAATTAGTTATCTTATCAATCAAGTTTAATAAAAATTAAATTAATAAATTTAATGAAAATTAATTCATTCTTTTAAATTAACTTGTTATGGAGTGAAAAAAAGTTACAAATATTAAAACTTAAATCCAAATTTTGAGTAGTTTTGTTTAAATGTTTAAAAATATCAATTAGTTATCTTATCAGTCAAGTTTAATAAAAATTAAATTAATAAATTTAATGAAAATTAATTCTCATTCTTTTAAACTAACTTGTTATGTCATGAAAAAAGTTAAAAGTATTAAAAGTTAAATCCAGTTTTTAAAGTAGTTTTGTTTAAATGTTTTAATAACTATTAATTAGCTATCTTATCAATCTAAAAATCTTTATATCAGAATTTAAAGTGATTTTTTTTTCTTTTGAGTAAAAGCAAAACTAAATTAATTAGTACTCAGTGTACAAATCTGCTAAATATTTTTGATCAAACTATTTTATTTATTTATTTATTAGTTATTGTTGTTACTTTTATAATCAACTTTATCTGAGAATTACTATAAATATTCTGTACTGGAAAATAAGCTTATTGTTTCAATAGCATTACTGTGGTTTCTTTAAAACTCATAACAAAAAAACAATACATACGCGTTCAAAAAGCATCAAAACTGGTCTTTGTTACTGCATGCTCCACGGGAAAAACAATTTAGATTGGGACTAAATACCTTAAGTAACTGTTAACTTAAGATGGTTTATTTTATGTATGTAAGTCTACTAATAATACCAGGCAAATGTGCACTATGCAATTTCTGCTTTCTAAAATTTATAAATTGTAATTAGGTTTATGTTTTAAAAAACTTATTTATAATTAATTTTTATACTATAATAATAGTAGCTCATTCATTTATTTTATTTTCCACATGTAAGCATCTTGTAGTATCCCAACTGAAGGGCTCAGGAGTAAATAATGGTATCTGACAAATTCTAAAAGTCGGACTATTTCAAATTAAAACTAAAAAAAATCTCTTGTAAAAATTTATTAAGTATACCCAAGACATACAGCACTTAATTAATGTACCCACTTCATTTTTAAAATAAAAAAACCTGTTACAGTAATTTCTCAAAGCAATAAAGCCATATTCAAAAGCCATATGTTTGATTTTTTCAAAATGCTAGTTACCATTATTTACTAACGAGCCCTTCAATTGAATCGTTTATTTCGAAATGGTAACATCTCTATTTTGATCTCCTCTGTCTCTTTAGAAAATTAAACAGCGCACGGTTATATTTTTGAATGTCATAATCAATGAAAAAATGCCTTTAGTTAAGTACACAATTACTGCAATAATTTACTAAATAACCATTGATTATGACATTCAAAAATATAACCGTGCGCTGTTTAATTTTCTAAAGAGACAGAGGAGATCAAAATAGAGATGTTACCTTTTCGAAATAAACGATTCAATTGTGTTTAGGATTACTTATTACACTTTATTTTAATAACCTAAAACTTCAAAAGCTTACTTCAGTGTCTGAAATCAGAAATTGTAAAATTCATTTGAAAATGTATTTTGATTATCAATATCAAATTTAAACATGTTTTGGACAGAAATTTAGGTTTTTGACAATTATGTCAAAAACCATGTCAAAAAGGGGTTTTTGACATGACGGTAAAAACCACGGTTAAAACCGGATAAAACCTCCAACTGTCAAAAACTTGCCAACCCTGATGTGGGGGCGCATTACTCGAAAACTATATGCCGTAGAAGCTTCTATCTTGGTATGCAGGCTCTGAGGATGGTCTAGTTGTGCACCTCCCCTTGTGGTTGCATTCGAATGTTTCCAAGGGGGTGTTTCACCCCTATTTTGGGGTAAATCAGTGTTAATTTCAATGCAGACTCAAGTGATATGAATTGGCGCGACCACTTGGCGATATGTCACCAAGCTTTTGGTCGCCAAATGTTTGGCGACATATCGCCAAGTTGGCAACAAATTTGGCGAAAAAATTATTTTTTGAATTTGGGTTCAACTTGGCGCTATTGGCGATATTTTGCGAAAAATTCACTGAATGATATTAAAATCAGCAATATTTAGAAAATTAACCATTGTAAAATATTTTTTGCATTGTTTCGTGGCAGATAAAGGGAGTAAATATTTGAATTGTTACCTTGCTCACTCCAAGCACTTTTTTAACACTTAAGGCAACTACTAAGAAATTTACATGTAAAAGGAAGTAGTGTGGGGTCCATACCAGATTTTTTAAAATGTTGTTATCAACTTATTATTTTTTTTTTTTAGATACAACTGCTTTTGGAGCCAAACCTGCAACTAGCAATGTGTTTGGAGCATCTGCATTTGGCGTTTCAACCCCCAACACAGGAGGGCTTTTTGGATCATCCACACCTGCCACTGGCACTGGTTTATTCGGCCAGCCATCTACAGGGTTTGGAGCCCCTGCTTCTACAAGCACCAACACTTTTGGTAATTTTTTAATTGCTTAGAAAATGTTCATAAGAGTTAGAAATGTAATTTATGTAATTGTGTTATTGGCATTTTCAAAAAAAAACTTTTTTATGGAATCTACTTTAAGACAAAAACTTCTCAGAAAAATATTATTAAATATTTACTTATTACAATTTATTAATATTTATATTTATTCATTGCTGATATTACGGTAAAAGCAAGTTGATTAGATTGAACCTCTTTAACTTTAGCATTCTCGTGACCCATTCTAGATGCTTTTGTGCAGTTAAAAGTTTTGGATAGTTAAACCATGTGTCCTGTCCAAATTAGTTTTAGACTTCCAAAATACTAACTTCACTCAGTTAGCATGTTTGGTTGTGTCTTCACATATAGGGTTATATTTAATAAATGCTAATAAAAAGAACAGCTATCCTCACTCTATTACTTTCTTACTGCAGTATTTTTTTTTTCTATTTAGCTAATCATGTTTGATTTTTGCAAATTTTTCTGTCATATCTGTCAATTTTTTGTTTATGTTCATAGAAATTTTACTAATTTGCTCCTTGTACATATTCCTGTATGAATTTTGTTTAAAATATATTCTATAGGTTTTGGTGCAACATCGAATACTGGCGGGTTGTTTGGCACTTCTACTCCTTCCACACAAAACGCAGGTGGATTATTTGGTGGTAGCTCTTCGTCTGCATTTGGAACACCACGTCCTACATTTGGAGGCTTTGGGACTGCCACACCAGGAGCTGGATTGTTTGGCCAAAATACTAGTACCGGAGCAGGTCTCTTTGGCTCAACAGGTATTTATTCTTCATTCTATTACTAAATATCTCTTGTCATTATTTATATATATAACAGATTAAAAATTTGTTCAGTACAGTCAAAGCTGATTATGGTAACTTTGTCTGTAGTGTCAGCTTGATAAAATTCTAGACTAGGAATTCTGAATAGTAGCTACTGGCTACCTAAGTCACAAAAAATAATTGCCATTTTTGCACTTGTGGTAGAAATTTAAAAAAAAAAAGGATGTGCATAAGGCAAAATGTTACCTACTTATTCACTTTTAGTAAAATTTACATCAAATTAAAATTTTTTGTCACTCTACAAAAACAACAAAAAACATTTCACTGGATATATTTTTCAATACAAAAAATGAGCATACAGCAAAAGGAAATGTTTTTCGAATTTGAGTGTATAATACAAATGTAGGCAGTGAAAGTAAAAGTATTAAATCAAAATAAACACGAGGACTCATATAGGCTTTGGTTTATTTATTAGTCAGAAAGTTTTTGTCAAACACTATTATTTTTCGGTGCATTTGTAATTGTAAAAAGCCTCTTAGGCAAAAACAAACTGTTAACTTTTATGTTAGTTATACTTAGAAAACCAAACGGCTAGTTTCCAAAAGTTAACATTTGTTTTACCTATGATACTAGCAGATGATTTCTACTACCCAGTAGAAAGAATGTCATAATGCTTTAAGAGTGAAATAATCAAAAAGAATTGCTTAAAACTAATAACCAATGATTTATTGGTTAAACAGGAATAATAGAACCATAATGATCAAGTTTAAGGTAAGAAGGAAACCCTGGCCACAAGGCGAGACGAGGTTCTAACAACCTCACTCGCATGCGATGGACGAGCGATGAAAGACAGGGAACGACTCAGATCTTTCACTATTTAAGCCAAACATTCATTTTGCATTGGATCGGCATCATAGCTAACCTAAAACTATGCTAACCTAAAACTGCAAAGAATTGAGGCCCCAGCCTCAACTTTTCTGTCAACACTTCAGGTCTTTTAAACATCCGACTCCTCAACTCTGGTTTTTGTCATTCGTTTATTTTTTTCATAGGATTCACTGCCACAGCTCCAGCTGGTACCACCATTAAGTTCAATCCAACAACAGGTACTGATACTATGATGAAAGGAGGTGTGTCAGCAAGTATCAGCACAAGACATCAGTGTATCACATGCATGAAAGAATATGAAAATAAAAGTTTAGAGGTATATTGACAGTTTTGTTAGAAGATTGTTAGCGAAGTATTTTAGAGCCTTTGTAAAAAAGAAAGGAAATGAAATATAGAGTTTATATGTAGCATGATAATGTATAATTGATCATTTTTATTATGTATAGTTTGAAATTTTAATGCTCCAAAATTTTCCATTAAGAATTTTTTTTTTCTCCGTAGATCTGGAATTTTTGTACATTTAATTTTTGATAGTTATTGTTCCTTTTATCTTTGATTTTTAAATATATTTTTTTATTTAATTTAAATATTGTGTATGCTATGAATTTTCTTTTGTTTTGGACATTTTAATAGCTGTACTTGCTCTGAATGTAAGATTTTGCCTTCCCATTTTTAAGTGGGTTATGCTTTTTCTGATATCTTATTTGGGCTATAATTGTAAATATTTTGCATTATTTTTCCTTTGTGTGTTATTCTTCTCCCCCTTTTACAATCTTAATATTTTTGTTCCAGGAATTAAGAGTTGAAGATTATGCTGCAAACAGAAAAGGAGGTGGTGCCGGCGCAATTGGTGGATTCGGAAATCCCACACCACAGACTGGATTGTTTGGTGTCCCAGCTGCCTCTTCTAGCTCAGCCTTTTCATTTGGAAGCACAACACAAGCGAAGCCATTGTTCGGTACAACTGGAAGCACAAGTATGTTACTTCTGAAGTCTTCAAAAATAAATTTCAAAATTTTGAATTTTTAACCATTTGAAAAAAGTAATATGTCTATTTGAAATTAGATGACTGCTTTGATTTTTTTTTTTTTGTAATCAAAACTCACCAAAGTGAGCAAATTTTCTTCGGTTACTGACAGAAAGCAGACTCTTAAATGTTTTGAATATCCAATGATTAACAGAGCAGGGTGATAGTGTAATTTTTCGTTGTATTTGTGTCGTCTGGTTGCAAAACCGGTCATCTCCTTAACAGAAAATGTTTCAGGGACGATTTTTCGTCAATTTTTTTAGGGAATTTGAGATAGGATCGAAATCTCTTGTTGTCAATGTGTCACTAGGTTAGTTGTTTTGAAGCATAAGAGAATCCGGGGAAGGTGCAGGGAGGGAAAATTCAAAATTATAGTTAGGATTTGACTGGTTTTAAAACCCATTTTGGAGTTGGCCGGTTTTGCAACCAGACGACACATTTATAGTCTAAGCATGAGAAATGTTGTGATCTAATGTTTTGTTTCTCCCTCTTTTTCCATAAAGGAAATACGTCAAGATCTTTTGCTATAAATCATTCCTAAAGCACCAATAAAAATAAGATTGTGACATATTGTTAGATGATTGTACATATTTTATATTTACTCTCGTTAAGAGAATATTTCACAAATCAAAAGTGTAACTTTGTTATACACTTTTTTAATTTGATTGAGAGGTGAGAAAGTAAGATAAAAAAAGGAAGGCCTCTCTAGCTTCCTCTCTTACCTTAAACATTAAAATATCAGTCATCATATTTTCAAGGTTGTTTTGAATTGTATATAAAACTTTCTTTATTTGATTTTACTGACTTTTTAATGAGAGGAAGGGTCTAAAAATATAAGAAGGAAAAGTTAATCTTTGCATAAAAATAATAAAACGAAAAATTAATGAACTATATCACACAAACCAGGGAAGAGAATAAAAGGAAATTTTATAACCTCAAATCGCGCAATACTTGGCTGGTCATCTCTGAGATATTTTATTTAATTATGTAGTGATGCATTGTTGGTTAAATATCTAACTGTGTACAAGCTAATGTACTATATATTTAATAGATTTTTATTGCTATAAATTCAATATTCATCTAAGTAAGAACATTGAGTTAAACTAATTCATGTTTAAAATTTATTTTTAAAACTTTTGATTTTTGAGTTTAAACAATTAGCTTTGAATTAAAGTTCTTCAACGTTTAAACACACAAAAAATTACACAATACGGTAGACACTTGTTTTGGCGTAACAAGGAATGCCTTTTTCAATGCAGAGAATGTGGGCTTTTTGATGAAAAGACATCCGGCAGAAGATCTTTTCATCCATAAGCTCACATTCTCTACATTGCAAAAGGCCTTCTTTGTAATGCCAAAACACGTTTTTGCAGCATTCAGAATTCTGCATTTTTTTTGTTGGTTAAAGCTTTGAAAAACATTAATTTACTTTTATGCACAAGGGTACTTTATTTCTTAATTACTCTTTGAATCTATTCAAGATACATTTGGAGGTGGCGGTGGATTGTTTGGCCAGCCTGCTCAAAATCAAACTACAGGATTATTTGGGAAATCTGTTGGATTTGGTGCTGCCACTACCTCTGCTGCTCCAGTGTTCAATTTCGGTGCATCAACTGGGACATCACTTTTTGGACAGAATAATCAGCAAAAGGTAAATTAAATCTCTCCCTGCTTATCAAATGTTTGTCCGGAGGGACCCGGGTTCGATCCCAGCTGATCAAAGATCCACCGTCTTGATTAATGGTGGCTGGGAGGCGTTAAAAATGTCGTGGCCACGAAGTCCTCCACGTGAAACGATACCTCTGGAGGTGCTGGGCCTAGGGTTTGCTCGACCCTAGGTTCTGGTTCAAAATTAAGAACAGAGCGCTCTTCAGGGCCCTATCCCGGTTAAACCACGAAGCTGTGGTAGGTACGGGGGACCCTGGAGGTGTGAAATGTGAAATGGAATATTTTAATTGGTAAGTTTCTATGTATGAGGAATATTCCAAAAGTAAGCATTTGCCCTTGTTTTCTCCAAGAAATCAAATAGCAATGGCGGAAACAAGACTGGTTGATCGTTTAAGCTCTAGATTAGTAGTCGCCAGTCACCCACGGGTGACTATTTCATTGAAAATGGCTTCCAAAGAATGAAGTAGCCAGAAGTGAAGATTAGTTTGACTTCGAAAGAGACTTACATATAGGCTGGAACCCTTCTCTTGAGTTTCTAGCAAGCATTATCTTACTTTTGTACAAATTGCATTTTTTTTCATCATTTATTTCAGATTAAATATTTTCAATTCAACGAACAGAATAAATGATTTCTAACGGTTTTCATGTGCCGCATATTTCAAAATAGTCTGTTTTTATGTTACGATTGCTTTTCAGAAAAATACGATTAGATAAAGAGTATGTTATTGTATTTACAACCTGTACAATTTCAAATTTCCTGAAACATAATCTCGTCAGGCAAAAATTTTCTGACTCATAAATAAAGCAAACGTGCGTTAGTCCTCAAGTTTGATTCCATTTAGTCACATTACAACCCATTTTATCAACCCACTGAAGGGATGAAAGACTGAAATGGGCATTCCCAACCCGGGTCTGCGGGGTGGAAGTGTGATGCGCTACCACTGAGCTAATGGGCTCAATGCCTTTAGATATAATGCTTACAATTGAACTAAGTTTAGAACAAAGCTGAGTTTATTTTTATTTTTTACTTTCATGTAGTCCTGAATTCTCACTGTAAAGTATCTTTAAAAAAACTTATTCGCAATTTTCACTCATTTAGCCTTTTTAAAATTTATTTTAGCCTTTATTTGGTCAAACAACCGGTAGCACTGGCTTGTTTGGAAATACAGCCACAACTCAACCCTCTACTGGTTTTGGTACATCTACTGGTTTTGGAGGCTTTGGTGCTACTCAACAATCGGTGAGTATGGTTTTCTGTACTAGGTATTTTGAACCAAATTATTACAGAGAGTGTGCCTTAGTTTCCACCTCTGAATGAAGGTAATTTATGAACAGTAAGTGCCGGTTAATTGAACTAGCCACTTTAATGAAACAAATCGTCAAAACAGAACAAAGTCCTGCTTTATTAAATTATCCGCTTTATTGAAAGAGCCGCTATATTGTATCAAAACTGTTAAGAACAGACGTGATTCTTTTAAGCGGCGGCCACTGTGTAAAAAAGGTATCTCCTCACTTGGAAAACCTGACAAGTCCGTTAAGTTTTTCAGACACATTGTAAAAAGTCGGAGGAGCTTATTTATGTCTGAAGAAAGTATGGATTCTTTTTTGCTTAAAAAGTTGAAACTTTTTATTCCAATATGAGTTTTCTACATTTATTTCATCATCCCTTTAGAAAAAAAATTGTTAAAACACCAATGAAATTGCCATTCTGAATTGTTTTTCACTGTAAATACAATAGAAACAAACTAGAAATATTTGTTTTAATAGCAGTATTCATACCTTATGTATGGGGCAGGGGGAAGATACGTAGTTCATAGACTTGAGTGGATGTGTTGCAGGAACAGTTGAGTGGAGACTAGGCTGACTTCAAATTCTACGTTAACTCTCATGAAAAAAGACTTGCATACTTATTAAGTAGTCGCAATCATTGACTGAGCTAATGTTATGTTAACCCATACCAAAATACTTTCAGACACAAGTATGTTCGTTTTGAATTTTTTAAAATTTTTACTATAAAAAGTTCCAGTGACTACGAAAAATTTGAGATCTTTTTGAATTCATTTCGATTTAGAAATAAAACCTAGTTTGCTCGAGAAATTAAAGCATTTTGATTCTACTCAGGCAAACAGTAAGATTCAAAATATCACCACGATCAACTCAAAATGGGCTCGCTATGTATCGATGGATCGCAATCGCAAGATTGCACACTGTATCAACCTTTTTCGCAAGTTATGCAAATATGTGCTGGAGTAACAGTAGCATAACGATTGACAACTAATAATTAGATTTGGTTGATTATTTTCTATTTTGATAGCTTTAAATGCAATTTAACGGCACTTAAAAAAAATTGTTTGCTCTATTTGGGCATTTGCTTATTATCCAATCAAACATGAATCTTGCTATACTTTTTGTAAGAAAATTTTAATGACAGATTTTCTGCTACTCTTTCAACTGTTGCTGTTTTCTGGTGGCAAAGACTATGTAATAATACTTTGTCTTACACAATGTAACTAAAATAAAATTATTGTCTGTAAAACTAATTATTGTTGTAAAAATTAATTAAAACTTATTGAAAATCTCTGCTACAAGTTTGCATTTTTGTTAAAAATGTCCAGTTTTTGCTGCTATAATAATTTGCGTGTCTACTCCAAAGTTAAATTTTGCCAGTCCAAAACTTGCTACAAATTGGTCTTCAGCACTTCCCGCCCCTGTAGACTTTTTGCAACTATCATTTCAACTGCAGTTTTTTTATTCCTTTAATTTTTTAACTGTATGAAAAAATTTCGTTTTCTTCGCAACTTTTTTAATTTCTCAAACTACTTTTTTTTACAACTCTTGAAATTCTTAGGCTACTTTTGCTATTTTTTTGTGGTTTTTTTTTTTTTTTGTTTTAGGAACACCTCATAATTTTCTTTAAAAAATAAGTTTTAAAAACATTTTTCTTAGATGAACCAGCAGTAGGTACGTCCTTCTACACATTTCGAAAAAGAAAATGGCTGAAAAATACTGCGTTTGGGGTGCTCATTCACTAGGTCAAGGCTCTTTTTCTCCTTTTAACCCAACAAAAAACCTGATCCAGAAGCATAAAAATTGGCGCAATATTTTGAAAAATAATTACACATATCACCTAAAGTATTTTTACTGTCATATAACAAATGCCACAATTTTCAACAATGCTATGAATTTTTGAAAATGAAATTTTGCTTAAGTGTTCATTCACTGGTCGGTTTTCCCTTTATGGTATGTAAAAAAAAAACTTTGGAATTCATGATTCAATCGAGGAAAATTTCAAAAACCTTTATTACTGGAGAAGTGTAAAAGCTCAAAATGCACAATTCTGTACTTGATAGAGTTCAGCCTTGAAATTAATTTGTTGACCTAAGTAAAAAAAAAGAAAATGAATACTGCTATTAATTTCTGTTTTTGGCAACAATCAAAACTTATACTAAAAAATAAACAATTACAAAATAGATAACACAAATTACTGAGCATTTCTGTGTATAATTTTGGAACTTTAAATTGAGTACAAACAATTTGTAATGTCCTGTTTACTTGAATATTGGCATATCCAGTGCTTAAAAGATGTTGTTTTCAATTTCATATGTATCAACATATTCTGGAAATATTGATGGTTAATTAATGAGATATTCACGGATAAATGGGTCATTTTGTGTTGATAGAATTTGATAGAGTAATATCAATTAACTTTAATTATACTGACATATCTAACAATAAGCAGATAATGGGTTTGAATTGGTGTCATGTTTTTTCCAGTAGGTACCAAGTAATAAAAAAATAAGTGTGTGCAAAATGTATAAGTTAATAAAACAAGCTTAAAATTCCAAACACGATCTTTCTCTCGCTTTTTTTTTTGCTCTGATAAATATGTTCTTGTGCAACAATCTGTTAAATTTTTTTTAAAATTGATGACTGTTTTGATTACATTTCTTCTTTTTTTTTACAGACAGGATTATTTGGAGCAGCAAAACCCACTGGTTTTGGAACAACAAACACAACTACTACGAATACGTTTAGTTTTGGAAATACAAACAATATGGGTACTGGTCTTTTTGGGCAGAAAACTGCAGCACCTGCTTTTGGAACCTCTGCTTTTGGCACTCAAAATACGGGTTTTGGTAGGTAGAACTTTTGATGAAATTATATTATTGAAGATATTGAAAGCTTTTCCCTACTCATTCTTTTCTGTTCTGTTTTTCAACTTTTTCAAATTCGTTATTTATCAATGTTGCATTGAAATGTATGAGTAACTATTTTCCATATCTACATAGGATTTAGTTTTCTTATTGGTTTTGAAATAATATTCATTTGTCTTGTTTAGTGAATTATTTTGTGTAATTATTCCATTTTTTTTTTTGTATGTGTTTTGATAATTTGACTTCCATGCTTATTAAGCAACCTTTCCACTATTTGTACATGTAGTTTATAAAATCTGCCAATTCTTCCATTTTTGTAGGAGTCTTTTTTTTTCATCCACTAAACTTCTGCCTAGAAAACTATTTCCGTGAACAATCTGTTTTTTCTGTTTTCTAGAGAGTAATATAGAAATTGTCCGTGTTGCAAACTAAGCTGCAGTTGTAAAACACTGAAGCAAGTAATGAAATAAACTAAAGTAAAAAATATATTTTGTGGCCTATGTTATAAGTTATGATATTGTTCTGACATTGCATTAGTTTTTCAGGTTATAAGAAAAAATGTTGCAGTTTTTAATCACTTGATTATCTGTTTTCAAAGCAGAGGAAACATTTTTTGAATCCAAAAGAAGGTGTTTTGTTCTGATTTTTTATCCCTTTCATTTACAACACCAATGTTCTAACTAAGAATATAGGGGATTTCTTCCATAACAGGGGTTCCCCCCCCCCCCAATCTTATTTTAATGATTTTTATGTGAGTGTTAGGAGGTGAAATGATGAGAATGAATCTTGTAGACCCAAAAGTTTCAATGTACCAAATAAGCTGAACTTTTTTTTGCAAGACACAGATTATAGAAATTTGAAAATGCATGCATGAAATTGCAGTACATTTTTAGCAGAGCGTGGAAACGTTTTTAAATGCAGAGAAATTGAGCACGCTAGAGATGAGTTGGTGCTCATTTTTGAAAGCTTGAGCCCGAAAACTTCCAAACGGAGTCTATCCGAGCCGGGGGGATCTTCTTTTGTGTCAAAATCCAAGCTCGAGTGAAAAACTCTCAAAACTGAGCTCACTAGAGACCAGCATGGCTCAATGAAATGTTAGTCTTAGCTGTCGTTTTACATCAAATATGGATACTGTGATTGGTTCAAATTTTTTTTTTTAGTTCAAATCTTTTTATGAAAAAAAAAAAAAAAATGAAAATGAAGTTATTTTGCTGTTACATTTTCTCAAATGCTCCACTTCAGATGCATTATTTTATTATCTGTTTTAATAGAGAGTACAAACAAACATATTATAAGTATCTATTAGTTTATTTTCTGTTTAATTTATATAAAATTGTCATGTGAGGAAAATATCAATTCAAATATATTAATCTTTTTAATGAAAACCGGAAGTTTTTCTATTAAAATGAAAGCACAGAAAAGATTGCTAAAATTAAAAAAATGAAAGATTTCCCCCATGTTTAAAGTTTTATGTCCTTTATCACAAAAGCGAAGTAAAATGACGAAATATCTGTTTGTAATGCAAAACCTGCATTTGCATGGAGATTAATGATTGAATATCTTACTGTGAGCTCAAGCTCAAAACCTACTTTAAATTCTTGAGCCCTATTCATCTCTAATGCACACCTTCAAGTCAACAGAAACAAACATGCCAAGTTACTTCTTGTCAGCCTCAATCAATTCAAATGTTCCCAAAGTTTTTAGGCTAGAACTTCTGAGTTTAAAAAATGTTTTTCACCTTTTATTGTTAAGCTGGATTGGGAAAATTACAAGCAGCATTTGTTTTGCAAAAAATTTAGTAGCTTTTTTAGAAAATTATTTGCCGAAAGAACTTTTGTTAAGTTTGTTACAGGCATCTATTTAAACATGACTCCTTTTATTGAAAATTTTTGTATCCATATAATTTCTTTTGCAATTTAATGGTTTTAATTTTTTAAAATGAAATTTTAATTTTATTTTAATGACTAATAGTTAATCTTTGTAATTAAGATTTAGAAGGCTGTCATGAATTTGGTTTCTTTTTAAAAATATGTCTTTAATAAACGTAAAAGAATTTATTGGTCAAAACCAAAGGGAAGGCAGTGTCCATGGTTATATCTTTAACATATCTGAAAAAATTAATACAGTCAAAAGCAGTTGTGTTAATTACAGTGAACCTATCCAAAAGTTTAGAACTGATGTTGTTTTAAAAATTAAATTCACTTATTGTAGAATTATTTATGAGTTTTTTTGCTCTCCCTTAAATACTCAAGAACTTAAGATATTTGTTGTTCTATTGTATTTAATGTGTGTATTTTAATACATATTTACAAATGCTAGGTGCTTTTGGTAATACACAGACTACAGGAACTGGTTTGTTTGGACAGACAAAACCAGCGACATCAGCTTTTGGCGGAACAGGAAGTACTTTTGGTACAGGCCTTGGTGGCAGTACATTTGGCAACTCTGCATTTTCAATGGGTTTAGGCACAAGTACAGGAACTGGTTTGTTTGGATCGACAACAGCTAATAAAGCTCCAGGTTTTAACTTTGGAGGCACCGGATCTACTGGTTTCAGTAAGTAAATCATTCAAAATGATTAAATGTGTTTAAGTGATTGAATATTATGCTTTTTAGCAATAATTTTAAAGTTTAAGATGTAACTGGTTTTGTTAATGGGAATTTAGTCGTTTTCCTATACAAAATTTCTAAATAGGTGACAAGTGCCACTTTGTTTTAAAAATAAATTACCAGTGTTTAATTTACCTCAGAAATTTAAAAAAAAAATTTTTGTGAAATTAAATCTTTAGTTTCATTCAGGGACGTCATTTCAAGTTTTTCCAGGGGGGGGGGGCAAAGTGTCCAAACACAATGCAATTTCATCAGAAAATTTCAAAAACCACGCCCACTTATACGTAAATACGTTGATTTCTCAAAGTCAGGGGGGGGGGGGCAATTGACCCCCCCTGCCCCCTTAAATGACGGGCCTGGGTTCATTGAGTGTTTTTTGATGAGAGAAAATCTTATGGGCTTATATCATTAACACCTTAATGTTAATTGCATTCCTGTTCATTGTTTGCTGTACGTCTTCGGCACATTTTTAATTGTTAAAATTTTGTGAGCTCATCTCATTCACATGTTTTAAAAGAAGCATATCTGTTGCTGTAAGGGTGACTTGTATGGGGAGCATTGGTCCTGTGTATGTCTATCTGAACCAAAGTTTAACTAACTGACCGATGCGAAGCTCTCGCACTTGACAGAAGGAATGCAAAAACCTGTTTTCTGTAATAATTTTTGAATAACATCAAAAGTGTGAGTTTCTTTATTTTTCTCTGACAGCAATTAAAAAAACTTTAAATAAAAGAGCCATTTTTTTGCAGTTTGATGAAATATTACTGTAATCCCGCCCCCCTTGTCCGAAGAAAAATCCTTTGACAATATGTAATGATGATGGAAAGTTGGATTAGAATTCTGTTAAAGAAAAAAAAACCCTCTAAGCTACATTTTCCGGCCGAAATTCAAAAATTCAAACCCATAGTGTCCCCATTATTGACACAATACTCTATTTAATTATATCTATGTACTTTAGAGTCATTCCATAGTGACTAACGTAACATTCAGAGCAGATTTTGTAACTGTTTTTACTTGTAACTTAAAGGATAAAAAATATTTTTTAGTTTTGCTGGTGGATTTACAATGTACATGATATCTATGTATCATTTCTGCTGAGAATTTAAAACAAAATTACTGACAGTAGATATTTTTTCAACCAAAATATCAGTGTGACTAACGTAACATTTCTGCAACCCTGAAATGAAAGCTCATGTTGAGAGGCAAAAATTTCTCAAAGTTAAGCAACTGTTAAAAATTGAATGATATATTTGAAAAATGTGTAAAGTTGGCTTTTAAAAACATAAAACACATTTATTAAATCTTATTTTTTTTTAGTCTTAAGTGTCACTTTTACTCAAGACTGGAGTGTGACTAACGCAGGGATGTCATTTCAAGTTTTTCCAGGGGGGGGGGTAGGGCAAAGGGTCCAAACACAATGCAATTTCACCAGAAAACATCAAAAACCACGCCCACTTATATGTAAATACATTGATTTCTCAAAGCTGGGGGGGGGGGGGGAAATTGACCCCCCTGCCCCCCTAAATGACGGGCCTGGACTAACGTAACCATAAAAAAACAAGCAGTAAACAGTAAACACACTACAAACTAATTATTATGGCTAATCTCAGTTATAATTACAATACTTTTTCAATTTTTTTAGAACTTCTTATGTTGTATGATTTTTGTTTAGTTATTTATTTATTTATTTTTTGATATTTTTTTCACTTCGTTATTTTTTCTTTTCATCGGTTGAGGTTGACATTTCTATGGAATGACCCTTTAAATTTCATAGGTTATTTTTTTAAAGAAATGAGTAATAAAAAAAAGGGGGGGTTGACGCTAAAACAATTTTTAGACCATGTTCCTATTTTTTGTTATCAGCCGTCACACTGAGCTTTAAATGAGGGTTAAATCATTTGATAAAAGAATAAGAAAGATGTTGCATTGTCGCAGAATACAAAATAATAAGATTGGTTACATGAAAAGTTCAATGTATGAAAAACTGCACGCTGTTAAAATTGTGGTCCAGGTTGATTATTCTTTTAATTATTTAATTGTGGAATCAATATTTATGACAAGAGTGAGTGCAAAATATGGTCAAATGAGTAACCAAAAGAAAGCATTTATTTTCAAGCATTTCCAATATTCATATTTATATTTGCTTTTAAAAATGTATCTCTTAATAATTTATTTTCGTATTATTTGACCTCTTCCCTGCAATACACCATGCAATAAGTTCATCATAGTAGCTTAGGAGTTAACTTACTTACACGGTAAAACATATTTCTAGTTCAATAGTATTTTTGTAATTAAGTCCTAAATGTTTTTGTAATTAAAAGTTCTATAAATTTTTTATTCGAAAAAAAAAAAAAACCCTTTCATTCATAGTTTTGAGTTTTCACTTCTATCATTGTGATTCTATTAATCATCATGTTCTATCTCGCTGTTACAAAAAAGTGTTTTTACTTAACTTCAATGACTCCCCTGTAGGGAAGAAAAGTGAGAGGCGTGGCAATCTATGTCAACAATGTGCTTATATGGCAACCTAAGAGTTATTTGAATTAAAAAGTCTTTGGGACTCAAATGGGGCTTGAGATAAAGTAAAAAGTGGGGTCAAGTTAAGATAAGGAATTTTAGAGGGCAGGCTGTCCCCCTATGTTGCTCATCCCTCACTATTACCCTGAGTCTCTCTACCTAATTGTAATTTATATTTTAACTATCCATTTTCTCTTATTTACTCAGTGTGCATGTTTTTTTTAAATAAAAAATTAGGCTTTGATAATATAACTGTATAAATTAATATTTATTTCTCGATAAATGTTGGATTTTTTCTTTTTCAGATTTTGGGGCAACTAATCCAAGTGCTTCAAGCTTTAATTTTGGAACAGCTAATCAAATGCCTGGAAGGTATTTATCTATCAAAAGTGTAGTAGCACAAAATTGTAGCTTTTTCATTTGCTTTTTTGAAATTTGCAGTCATTTTGGGTAGCTGTGATCCACAATTTCTCTTTACTGGCCCAAAGTATTCACTAGTATAAAATTGAAGAAAATCTTGAATACTGTATAGTTATTTAAAATTCAAGAAATAATTAATTTTAAGAACCATTTAATATGAATTATTTACCTAGTTCAGGGATTTTTTTTGCCACTTAGGATAACCAAGGCGTCACTAGATAGTGTTTTATACAGGCTGTATCATTACTCAAAACATCAATGGTGAAGATTTGCCTGCTAGAGAGCGCTGAACAAGGACCACCCAAATGTTTGTTTACATTTATTAGCATATTGTTTCTGCTGTAAAAAGAGATGTTTATCCTATCTTTAAGGGTTAAAAAATATCGATATAGTTAACTAAAGTAGAGTACACAGTGAATTGATGCCGAAGGCCTTATTAGTACTGCTTTTTAGGGGAAATAAATTCCCTTTTCAGGTAAAGATACACAACCAAACGTTTTATACGACCAACTGTATCATGGCGAACTGTGGACTGAATTTTAAAAAGTTCTATGGCAACCCATTGGTAGTATTGGCTCGCTTAGCGAATAGATTTCGCCATTTATCGCTCTTAGGTACCAGTGTCGTTTCATAGTTAGTTAATAATTAGAATCAATTAAAATGAAAAATAATTTGCTAACTAATTAAAATAAGCCGTTCAAATGCAGAATTAACCAACAGATAAAACAAGCTATTTCATGACGTTAAAATATGCTAAAATAGAATTGAATGCCAAATTGTAAAATGGTCGCCAACAAATTAACTTTTAATTTTGTCTTTTATTATCTGATTTGTAGAAATTCTTAGTTACCATAAAATTCGATAGATGTCGCTGAACAATGACCACCGTTTTTATCCCAAGGATTTTGATCAAATGAAACGGCCTGTATAAGACGCTATCTACAGAAGCCTTGAGATAACTTATGAGAGAAATGTGATGTAAAATAAATTATTTTAATGAAAGTTATGCTATTGTAATTGAACCAGAAATAAAGTAAAAATGAAATAAAAATTGAAATTCGAATTTTGACACCTCAAATTCAAATTATACTTTTTGCGATGGCAATTTGCAATAAGTTTGTGCTCCTTCGCCACCATGATCCCACATGTGGTGTAGCGGAAATGTTGCAGATTGTACTACCATGTCCCACATGGGATGCCTGCAGGAGCCAATGGAGACGTTGGCAGACTGCCAATTTGGAAGAGAGACTACAGGATGTTTGAGGTCTAAAAGGAGGACATATAGCAATTTGTCATTGCTCAGACAAACTAAAAGTTTCACAACTCCCCATTTCTATTTCTTGGAATCACAAGATTTCTATAACTTGTATTGCATAGAGTTTTATACTGCAGTGCTAGGCGCAAAAGTCATATCTGTAACAGAGATCAAAATAAGAAACTCCTTTTTAAAAGTTTTATGCTACCATATATTTGATCTATGTTTCAAATTTTCCGAATTTTTTACAAAATATTTCTCACTCACAAATGTCTATGAAACATTGCATTTAGATAAAATAAGTTATATAAAACCACCTGGTGACAATAGCTCAATTTTGTTAAAAAGTGCAGTTACGACTTTTGCGCTTCGCATGGCAGTATAGTGCTGGACTAGATTTCAACAACTTTAAATCAGCATTTAAGGATTGCTTCCAAATAGTTGCTTCAACATTGTTAGATGATGCTATTAGTTGTGTAGTGTTGCCAACTTGTGTTCTTAAGAAAAAAAATCTGGTATGGGTCCCACACTACTTCCTTTTACGTGTAAATTTCTTTGTAGATGCCTTAGTGTTAAATTTATGCTATGAGTGAGCAAGATATCAATTCGAACATTTACACCCCTAGTTTGCTTCGAAACAATGCAAAACAAATGTTTTACAATGATTCATTTAATAAATATCGCCGATTTTAACATCATTCAGTGAATTTTTCGCAAAATATCGCCAATTGCGCCAAATTGAACCCAAATTCAAAAAAAGAAAAAAAAAACATTCGCCAAATTTGTCGCCAACTTGGCGATATGTCGCCAAGTTGGCGTCAAACACTTGGCGACCAAAAGCTTGGCGACATAACGGAAAGTGGTCGCGCCAATGCATATCTTTCCCTCTGCATTGAAATTAACACTGATTTTCCCCAAAAAAGGGGTAAAACACCCCCTTGGGAACATTCAAATGCAACCACAAGGGGAGGTGCACAACTAGACCATCCTCAGAGCCTACATACCAAGCTAGAAGCTTCTACGGCATATAGTTTTTGAGTTATGCGACCCACATACGCACACACGTACATACAGACGTCACACGAAAACTCGTCGTAATTAACTCGGGGGTGGTTGAAAAATTTTTTTCGGCTGCTTATATGTTGGTAGGTACATATGCACGTGCTGACAGGTCAAAAAAACTAAGGAATTTTCATTCGGGGGTGAGCAAAATCAAAATTTAGACTCAAATTTGAGTGATTTTTTTTTCGCGATCACAATACTTCCTTTACTACTTAAAAGGAAGTAAAAAGTGAAAAATTCATTTTATGTTTGTGCATGCTGAATTAAATATAGGGCTACTGGTTCTTTTTGAAAAATAAATGGTGCAGAGTTAACCTGATAGTTTCAAGTTGCCCTGAATGGTTATAAAACATAACATTTAAATTTTTTCAGAGCTTTGTTTACATAGATGCATGCGTGTTATTTCTTTTTCAGTGATCCAAATAGTGCAGTTTTACAGCAAGCACAGCAGCAGATTTTAGCTATGACTGTAAATCCGTTTGGAGATTCTCCATTGTTTCGAAATCCATTAAAGGTAATTACACAAAAAATCTTTTTATCAAGTAAAGCATGTTTGGTAGATTTTTCTCTTTCATTTAGGGATGATCTCTGGGCTTTTCCCCACATCACCAAGTATTGCCTACAGTTCTGTTTTTGGAACCCATCCTTTACTTAATGGGGCTAAAGATAACCTGTAAATGTATTATAGGGGGGAGGGGGAGACGCTTCTGGAAATATTTATTTTATCATAGTAAAAATGCAAATTCAAAGTAAATTAGTTTCAAATTGAGGCAAAATTTCCTTCAAAATCGTATATTTCTACTTAAGTACTGCTGCAAAACTCCTTTATTTTTATTTCTAATTTGAGTAAGTACCCTGCATTCAAAATTTTTGATTAATTTGAAACATCTTTGAAAATAAGTTATTTGCTCCTAATTTTAGTGCTGCCACTGGTGAACTAAAGCTACTATTTTAAAGCAAAATCGAAAATGTTTTTTTAAGGTTTCTTAAATGTTTTTTAGGGAAAAGTTTTGAAAAATTTAACCCCCATATAGGTATAATTCACTGCTGTGAGTGGTTTGGTTTCCCTACCCAGCCAAGATATGCCTCTTTTGTGTATCATTGCATTAATATGTTAAATGCTATTTAAAAAAAAGAAGACTATTTTCGAAATTATTTTGCATCTGATGACTTTGATCTTTTGGAGATTCTTTCTAAAACAGGCTACTAAAGCAATTGTTTTTAGTAGCAGCCCTGTAATTTTTATTTTGCATTAGTTCATCATATATTGCCCTTTTCAGGATTCTTCTCGAGAAGTTGAAGTCTTAAAACCTACAAATCCTTCAGCTCAGAAAGCTCTGCTAAATGATAATTATTGCAAGCTGTCTTTGTTACCTACTGCAAAAATAAAACCAAAACCATGGACGCCTCCAGCTTCAAGTGGGAAGGTTAGATATTTTTTCCACATTCTGTTCTCTTGATTTATTGTATCATAATTTTGAGCGTATAGGACTTAACGGTGCCGTAACCAGACTTTTGCTTCGGGAAGTATTTTATCAAGCACTCTACTCGTGAAATATATATGATCAATAAAATTTGATTCCATATTCTATATTTTATTCCTTTTGGTTACAGTAGATTCTTAATAGGGCATTAAGGTGAAAAATGTGAAAAAAAAAGACGTTATTTTTAAGTGAAGAAAAAAACGCATAACTTCGTCCTTGTTAAATATTTGATATCTTTTAATCACTTAAAGGATAGATGCGTTTACCCCTATAAGCGCATTTGAAGTAATACTGCTGAAATTTCTTTTTCATGACATTTGTAAAAAGTGTTAAATATAGAGTTTAGCACTTTCAAATTTAAAGAATTTTGGTGTTTTTTTTTAGTAGTATTTAAAATTCGAAGAAAACCATTTTGTAAGAAATGATGTTTGCAACAACTACAATAAAAATAAATATTGCAGATAAAGCAAGTAATTTGTTCAATTATTCAATAATGATAATTTTATTTTTCAAATGAAATTGAAAAATAAGTAAGAAAACTAAGTATAAAATAATAACCTTTTTCAGCAAGGGAAGTGTATAAAAAGCATTTTTTGCAATTGTTTTTAAAATTTTCGGAGGGGGTTTGAACTCTCAAAACCCACCTCTTAAATACGGCCCTGCGACTTAATAGAACCTGTAATTTGATCTGTAGTAACTGTCAGTCTTCAAAGTTTGAGTAATGAAAACCATCTTGTCAAAAATTTTTTAATTCTTTAGATGTTCTTCTTTGATGGATTAGAAGATGAAGAGCCGAGTCTCGGAAACATTTCTTTTCAACCAAAAAGAAGTGTAAAGAAGTTAGTTCTTAAAAATATGCCAAAGTTATCTTCTGTGCAAGTTACTTCTGATATCTCCTCTCCAACAAATCAGTCTGCAAGAATAGATGTTTCCATCTCACTAAAAAATGTCAGCAATAACGTTAACGCTAGTTCAGTCGGAAGTCCTGTTCCAGTGCCTTTGACTGTTGATATTAGCAACAGGTACGTAATTGTTTATGTAACTTCTTGTTCTTAAAGAAGCATTAAAAAAAAAAAAAAAAATCATGGGATCTGAAATTACTCTTTCCTAGATATATAAGAGTCGAAAATATTGTTTTGAAAATATTCTTTGATAACAAGAGTGTGATTGAAATTTCAAACACATTCTTTTGTATTAAAGAAAATGAAACATGTTTTGAATGTAAATTAAGATTATAAAATAATAACCGTTCATCATAGTTAAATCATAAATGTATTTTGCGTAGTTAATATGGTGACTTGGCAAACCCATGCCAACATAATTACACGGTGTGAACATTAATATTTATTGTACTGGCTTGGTCTGCTAGCACTGTATTATATTACAAGGACTCTAAATAGTAGGTTATTCTGAAATTATCTATTCCGAGCGCAAAAAATCTTGACAAGCGGACTTCATCGGTGGCAACACTCAGCAGACTCGTACAAAATATAAATTTAAAAAAAAACTCGAATAAAATGATTACAAGTGCGGGTATTGCCGTCCGTTGCACTGTCATTGGTGGCAGTGAAATAGGATAAGTAGCTTTTTTACTGCTTTAGTTCGTTGCAGCGCGATTGTCGAGTCATTATATTTATTAGACTAAAAAAGATGTTTTGTTTGACCACGGATGCTGTGGAATTGACAAAATTTCAGCAAAGACCATCTTAATGAGGGGAAAAATCAAAGTTTGAGTCGCATGTGTTTGTACGTTTCAATATGTCTGTACTTAATTTTAGAAGCTACCCCTCATCTGCAAAAGCCGGTACCCCTAAAAACAGATGGATGTGTCCATTTCCGCCGGGAAACTGGATATCAGGTTTTCCATCTCATTGGCGGTCAAACAATATATTATTGATACGATCACTATAAATGCTGCAAGGTAACGTAATAGGATACTGTTTATAACAAAGTCGTTAAATAGATGCTTCCCAAGAAACTGACTTGGTTTGACCTGAAATCTTACAACTTTTAATGGGCAAAGCGAGACTTGCGTTTTTGTACATTTTATGTTCTTGATTGGATGTGATTTTCCTAGTATTATCATTCATGCACACAATGTTATTATAGAAACTTTTATTTGCCAAACAGTATCATGATACAATTTATAAGTTACTAGCTGATGTGCCCGGCGTCGCACGGGTTTAAATGAAACATGCCAAGTCCAAGAAAATAAATATGTGACTTTTAACTAAGCTCAGTAGAATCATATTTCTCAAAGGTATTTTTTTGACCAAGCGGTAGATTAACTATGTGTGAAGGAGAACGTGAGATCAAACTTAAATGCTTTATTTTATCCTTGTGATTTTCCAAAAAATCACTTTCTATTTTCTAACTGTTGCCAAAAGCAATTCTCTTTTTATTTAACCCGGTATCGATTATTGGCATAGATAAATATAAAAATCCTAAGAAAGCAATAAATTTCATATTTACTCCAGAGAAGCCTTGCTTCAAAGTTTTCATTATGATTACTATTAATATTGTTGCGAGGCAACAATGGGTTACAAATTTAATCATTTAATGGGAAAATATCATGAAATTTACAGTTTTCCCATATTAACTTTTTAAAACTACGTTTTTTAGACATAAATTATAGCCTATCCTGATTCCTGTTAATGTAGCTATCTACGGTGAAAAAATGGTTAAAATCGGTCCAGTAGTTTTGAAGATTACCCCGGACATACATACATACAAAAGTAGTCATTTATGTATATAGATTTATGGGTTTGTTGTATTGATTTTTTTAAAAGAATTATTTTGGTACACAAATAAGATACTTTTTATTTTTTCTGACATGGAATATATTTAACCTATCAACATATTTATTTATTTATTTTTTTTTGCTTAATTTGATTATTTCTATTAATTCTACATGTATAGTTTATGCTCCCGCAGAAATGCTTTATTTTACTCTAACATGAGAAATACTTCTGGTTTAATTGAAAGCTCTCAAATATTGTTACAAGGAAGTAAGGCGATTGCATTATTTAGAGGTACTCTTGGTACTATTTTAAGTATTCTTGTGTACTTTCTTATATTTTGTTTATTTTTCTTTTTCATACACATCCTTAGTAACATATTGCTTTTGTGTTTTCAGTTCTAATGACAATGTGGCAGCCGTTACTAGCACTAGCGATCCTACAGCTTTAAGAAAATCAGCATCTCCAGTACAAGTGTCTTCTTCAAGTGCACCCGAAATGCACCAGTGTGTAGTTTTGAATTCTTAATTTACTTATTCATTTAAAAACTTGAAAAATTAGTAGAATTATTTTTGGTTGTTCAGATTAAAGGCTAAATAAAAAAATAAATAAATGAAAGAAATACATGAAATTAACAAAACTCGTGCTTGTAAAAAATAACCTCTTATTTTTGTTCAGCACAATTTGTGTTGTCTTCATAACAAGGGACTTACTCTCTAATTAATAGTAAGTAAATAGTAATAATAGTAAAGTTCATAACTGATTTTTTAAAAGATTGCTGTCCAGTGGTAGAAACTCTACTTTTCTCGTGCTTTAACTCTACTTTTCTCTTGCAAGCAAAAAACCGCATAAATTATTTTCTGTTCAAGATCCTTTCTCTTATCATACTCAAGAATCAGAGTTTTTTTGTTTACAATTATTTTTTGTGGCTAGTTACGATGTGTATATATTTCATTTCTTTATATTTTCATTAAAGTTTTAGTTGAAGAAATAGATGTACTTTATGTTCAATAGAAAACTACTAACCAGTAATAAAACTTTATCCAAGAGAAAGCAGTTCCTAACAATGAATCCTTTGATAAAACTATGATATCCTTAAAAAAAAAAAATCTTATAATAAAATTAGGATTGTATGAAAAAATTCTTACTTAAGTTTAAATACATCTAGTGCAGGTTGTCTTTCCGCCGGCAAAAACTGGGTTATGTCTTCCCTGTGGCAGTAACTAAATGTCTTAATATAGTCTGTTTTAAATAGTCCTAGTAATTACTAAATCACATTTGTTTAAGTAAACTAAAAATAAATCCATTTCATCATAGTAAAAAATAAAATCTATTGCTATTGCTGTTGATTTAGTTCAGAAAGGGTTCAGTTAAACGTTAAAGTTCCATACAGATTTAAACAAGAAGTTACTGATGTGCTCAAGAAGAAAATGACGGAATTTACTTATCAGTATTAATGTACATTTTGTACCCAATTCAATTTGCAAAACTAAGTTGCGCCATTTTCTGAAACCTATTTTTCTTGTCAAGATTTTATAACTACCCCAACTACAAGGTGGTGGGCAAGTTTTTAGAAATATGTAATGCATGAAAGTATTGCAAATCTTGCTTGTTCTTGTATTATGTCTGTTAGTTTTTCTGAACTTGATATAATATTCTCAAGTGGATGGTGATAATGTAAATAAATTGCACTTCAGTTTTATAATTTTGTTTTCTCCATGAATATCCTATTGCAGATCAATAATTCCTTTTATGTCATTATGTCAGTTTCTGCCAGTTCTTGTCATGCTGGTTTAAACTAGTTTCTACCAGTGGATTTAACTCCCCTTGCAGAGACTTGTCAGTTCTGATCTGGTGTTAATAAAATTTTATCCATTCGATAGATGCTTCAGAGAAGCATGTCATTGCGTTTTCCGTCAATAAAACAATTCACACTTAAGAGTTCAAAAAAACCTTTCAACTTTTCTTGTGTTTGACTAATTATGTGTATAAGCTATACCAATAATTAGTAGTAAATTAGGAGATATACACTTTTTAGTCACAAGTGTTATCAGACATGTTTATTTAAAAAAAGAACTTTTTAAATTCCGAAATTGAGAGAAAATTAGCAAAGATTAATTTAATATTTTTTGTGAAAAATATTTGTTTAAACCAACTGCATGTTATTTCTTCTATTTTGACAGTTTATCATTTTAAATGAGACATAATACCCTCAAAATGTTCATTAATGTCAAATTTTTTTTCTATTGTTGTAAATGCCGTTAACACTGCTTTATATATTTGTCCTTAATTTGTTTTAAATATTAATTGATCAAACTTTAGACATAATTCATCTGCACAATTTCTTTTTTTTTTTATCATTTTGAACCTTATATACATTTTATGTATATAGCAACATTTTTGAGTTATGGTCTTATTATAACTTTAAAAAAGTAAATTTTTTTGTTCATATATGGTAATTAAAAAGAGTTTTTCTTTCCAGAGCAAATTCAATCGATGACAGCATAGCTGCTCTTCACACAAATAAACAGATTCCAAACAGAACATATAAAATGTGGAGTCTCAGTGATGACATTGAAAACCAAAGTTTATCTTTAGAAGATGTCTCTAACACATCAAAAGAAATGGAGAAAGAGAATGAAAGAGAGAGTGGAGATAACACTCTTTCTACTATATTAAACAAATCTTGTCCTATAATATTAACCAAAGAAGGATATTTCACTGTGCCTCCTCAAAATGAACTGTCCGCTTTGAAGAATGCTGAAGGAAATTGTTTTGTGACAGACTTTACTGTTGGCAGGATAGGTTATGGTAAAGTTATCTTTCCCGGGAGAACTAACGTAGCTGATCTCAATATTGATGAAATAGGTAAGTACAATTGAATTAATGAATTCCCCAACAAAAAGATCACGAACTAAAGTAAAAATCGTAAATCTCTGTGTACTAAAATAAATAAGTTCAGCTTTCAGCTGTTGCCATTCTGAGAACTGCTTGTGGGAAAAATCTGATATTAAACTTTTATAGATGAAAATAGCAGTTTTGGCATTTTTTAATAACAAGAAAGCTAGGTTTCCCCCCTTGTTCTATTTGAGCTGTTCAGTGATCAATTTTTAATTGAAACGATTTTTTTGAATGTAAAATGATGGTATCTACAACTCTTATTTTTGAATCTTACAAAATGTAAAAAAAAAAAAAAAAAAAAAAAAAAAAAAGCATATATTTGTAACATTAATAATTAATAATGAAAAATAAAGTATATATCTGCTTTATCTAGTATTTTTTCTCATTACAGTACTGTTTCATAAACGAGAAATTAATGTTTATCCAAATGATAAAGAGAAACCGCCTATTGGTGAAGGACTGAACAGAAAGGCTGTAGTTATTTTAGAAGGCATATGGCCTACGGATAAGACAACTCATACGCCCATAAAGGTATTTGGTTTTCATTTATCTGTGTTATCGTATATATATTTTTCTCGGCAATTTTTCTTTCGTTGAAGTTTGACAATTTTGTTAATGAAAACATGTTTTGTTTAAAACAGCTTTAGTTAAATATTTCCAGAACTTAAAACTAAAATGGTTGAACCTTGCAATAAAATTAAAATATTCATCTCAAAGAAATATTTTTTAAATTTAGAAATAGTTACTCATGTTGTATGTTGTGGAAAACTGTTTAGGTTGTTTTACATTTCCTAATATTCATTTTCGGAATTTTTAATGAATTATCTATATACATAAAAGACTACTTTTGAAAACGTATGACCGGGGTAATCTTCCAAACTACTGGACCGATTTTAACCATATTTTCACCGTAGATAGCTACAGTAACAGAGAGCAGGATAAGCTATAATTTATTTCTAAAAAGCTTAGTTTAAAAAAGTTATTATGGAAAACAGTTAATTTTTTGTCATTTCCCCATTAAATGATTAAATTTTCAACCCATTGTTGCAAAAATTTGGTGCCATGCAACAGCAATAGTGATTGTAATCATATTGAAAATTTTGAACCAAGGCTTCTCTGGAGTAAGTATGGAATTTATTGCCTTCTAAGGATTTTTATATTTATCTGAGCCAATAATCGCTAACGGGTGAAATAAAAAAAAATTGATTTTGGCAATAGTTAGAGAATAGAAAGTGTTTATAGTCAAAAAAATTTCTAAATTAGGTACATAAGATGTTCTCACCTCACCAATGTTGTCACGAGGATAGAAACTAATAATGGGACTTATTTAACGAGCAATATTTGGAAATGGTTAATTTTAGTGCGATTGATACTGTAAATATATATTTATTTTAATATACCAAGCTTATAACATTTCCTATTTACTCAAACATTATTTGTAGCTTGCTATTTTTTTTAGCTTGCATTATTTTTTTTATAGTTTATACATAGCATAGCCATTGTTTACAGAAGTAGCCATTATGTTTATAGATATGCACTTTAGTGTTGGGAAATTTATGAATGAGTTTCACTAAACCACCCTACACCCACAGAAACCCGGGCAGGGCCGAGTAAAACCGGCTAGTAGTTCATAAATTTTCTAGTGGCTGTTGTCAGTAGAAAGAAAGTCGTATGTTTGAAGAAATTTTCCAATTATGCAGTGCCGTTAAAAACCTTCTCAAAATGCTTCCGAGACCATTCTTGCTGATTTTTGCGTAAAATAAACTGATGAACCAAAATATGACCACCTGTCCCCCTGTCACCAATTAGTTTTTGAAGATAACTCTCCCTTTTTACTTCCTTTTAAGTAGTAAAGGAAGTATTGTGATCACGAAAAAAAATTCACTCAAATTTGGGTCTAAATTTTGATTTTGCTCAGCCCCGAATGCATGTTGAGTAGTTTTTTTGACCTATCAGCGCGTGCATATGTACCTACCAACATATAACCAGCCGCAAAATCTTTTTCAACCACCCCTGAGTTCATTACAAGTTCTCTCGTGACGTCTGTATGTGCGTATGTATGTCGCATAACTCAAAAACCATATGCCATAGAAGCTTCTAGTTTGGTATGGAGGCTCTGAGTAGGGTCTAGTTGTGCCCATCCCCAGGGCGGTGGTGGCCCGATCGGTATAGCATCGGACTCGTGTCCGGAGGGACCCGGGTTCGATCCCAGCCGATCAAAGATCCATCGCCTTGATTAATGGTGGCTGGGAGGCGTTAAAAATGTCGTGGTCACAAAGTCCTCCAAGTGAAACGATACCTCTGGGGGTGCTGGTCCTAGGGTTTGCTCGACCCTAGGTTCTGGTTCAAAATTAAGAACAGAGCGCTGTTCAGGGCCCTATCCCGGTTAAACCACGAAGCTGTGGTAGGTACGGGGGACCCTGGAGGTGTGAAATGAAATGAAATGTGCCCCTCCCCTTGTGGTTGCATTCAAATGTTCCCAAGGGGGTGTTTCACCTATTTTTTGGGGTAAATCAATGTTAATTTTAATGCAGACTTAAGTGATATGAATTTGCGCGACCACTTAGCGATATATCGCCAAGTGGGCGGCGAAAAATTTGGAGAAAAAATTATTTTTTGAATTTGGGTTCAATTTGAAAAATCCACTGAATGACGTTAAAATCGGCGGTATTTATAAAATTAATCATTGTAAAACTTTTTTTTGCATTGTTTCCTGCTGAATAAGGCATCTTCTAAGAAATGTACACGTAAAAGGATGTTGCGTGGGGTCCACACCAGATTTTTTTTTTACAACTTCCTGAACTTTCTTATTCTGCTGAAGGGCTAGAGAGGTGAATATGAATATTGGTAACATGAATGGTAACATGAATATTTGTAGCAAGGAGGGAGACGCATAGGGGCATTCTTTTTGAAAATATTTTTCAAAAAATATCAAAAGCAATATTTTTTTTTCTAGATTTTTAAAAATTTATTTTTTGATGTAAAAGCTGATGGCTCAGAAAAAAAAGAGAAGAATTTTGGAAACATGGCATGTTGCAAATAAATTACATTCTAGGTATTCAGTGAGGAACTATCTGGGATAATTTTTTCCTTAAGTTATATTTACAGATATAATTTAAATTGAAAAGGAAATTAGGTACTCTTGTAATATAGTGTTGATACTAATGTTTTTATTATTTCATTATATAGTCGTACTGTAAGCATTGGTGGCCATGCCATGTCATTCCAGTTCAATGGATAATATTTTACAAACACGGTTCTGTAGGCAGCTTTATGAATGGAATTAAAATTTGACTATGTTAAAAATATTACATATGCAATTAATAGTGGTGTCATAAGAAGTAGCTTACATAGAACCTCTTTATCAATGCTTAAAACTGAATTCGGCAATTAAAATCATGCATATAAAAGCCGCTACATTTTATCAAAAGAAGTGCTTTGACAAAAATGATTTATGAACGTATAATGATAGATATTTGGAGAAACAAAATAGAACAATCAAATTGATGGAATGAGAAAAAAGAAACAAAAAGTTAGAGAATGAAATTAAGTTTTAACTATATCAACTAATTAATAGTCAAATAGTGCAAGCAAAATACAAAACAAGAAGTTCTGTCAAGAACTAAACGAGCCTACTTTCCCATCGGCCTTCTAGCATCTGATCATTATTCTCTTGATTAATAAAATAAAGAATAAAATGCCCTCGTGAATGAAACATTTTTGTTACAAAAAAAAAAAAAGTCTGCCAAAAAAACCATAAAAAAATAATAATAATAAATAAAATAAAAGAAATGAATAAATAAACAAAAAATCGTCTGCACAGTCGGTCACTTTTTTCTGAGCCTGCATTTCCGCCAGTTGCGGAGTCGGAATCAGAGTCCTCACAGAAGATTATTCAGAAAAGTACTTTACAAACATTATTTATCAAAACCATTTTCTTACAAAGTTAGTTTGAAGGAAATCTGACTTTAAGTTCAGGATCAACATTCAACTTAAATTCCCCGTAGGCGCTAATGTTAAATTTGGGAATGAGCCTTTCCGAGATCTTTCAAACAAAAAAAAGTTTTTTCCATTTTGATGGTTCACTCAGAAGTTATTAGGTGGGGAAAGGTTGCTTGAACGGTTCAATGTTGAACGAAAAAATGTTTAAATTGAAAATTTAAATACGGTAATGAAGTGTCCTTGCTGAGATCCTTCAAACGAAAAAAAAAGTTTATTTAACCCTTTAAGCGGTCAATTATTTTACCAGAAATGCTTCCAAAAAAGGCATATTTTTTTATTGCATATAGTTAAGTACCATACTTAAGAGAATAAGAATGTAAAGAATTTAAAAATTTTTTTTTTCGTTTTCAATGCTTTTACGATATTTTTTATTTTACAATTTTGGTCACAAAATTCCGAAATATTCGCTTTTTTCAAGTACATTCTGCATGCAGTAATGAATGGTTTACAAATTATGCAAAAATTTCTCTTACACTTACTGTGAATTTTGAGGTCTACAATTTTCCGAACAGTTTGGGAAAACCAGAAAAGGAAATCTGAAAGTATCGATGCCCGTACGCCATACGGGCAAACCAGATGAGGCCAATTTCGGGTAGCACGTACACCGTACAGGAAAACCGCTTAAAGGGTTAAATCGGATTGTTCACTCAAAAGTTATTAGGGGTGACAGCTTGCTTGAGCGGTTCAATGTTGAACGAAAAATTGTTCAAATCTGAAATATAAATACAGGATTGAAGTATCCATGATAATATCTTTTGAAAAAAAAAATTGTTCAAATCGGACTGATTAGTCAAAAGTTATTAGGGGTGACAGCTTGCTTGAGCGGTTCAATGTTGAACGAAAAATTGTTCAAATCGGAAATGTAAATACGGGATTGAAGTATCTATGATAATATCTTTTGGAAAAAAAAATTTGTTCAAATCGGACTGTTCAATCAAAAGTTAGCATTGCGGGACAGGTTGTTTGAACGGTTCAAAGTTGAACCAAAAATTGTTCAAATCGAAAAATCAAATATGGAAATGAGCTGTACTCGCCGAGATCTTTCCAACAAAAAAAAGTTTGTCCAAATCGGAATGTTCATTCAAAAGTTATTAGGGGGGGGGGGGACAGACAGACCGACCGACAGACCAACCGACAGACACACAAATTCCCCATCTCAATACTCTACTTTCAAATTTTTAATTTTTCGATATTCATTTTACCTTTTTATTTTTTGAACTTGGCGATATTTTTTGGACTTGGCGATATTTTTTTGATGCATTAAGCTACTTTTAATACTTTTTTGTCTTTCTTTTATTTTTAACGGGAAAGTAGGCTAAAAAGGAATTCAGCCAATAAGAAACCAAACCATCCATAAGTCATTTAGAATCTAAAAACTTGAAATAAAAAAGTTAGTAAAAATAATGCAAGATAAGATAACATCATAAAATATTCAGAAGAAAGTAACTTGCTTTGACAGAAATATGAAATGTTGAACGAAAACAAATATAAACGGTAACTACATGAAATTAAGCAGTACATTGTTTTAACATGCATTGCTAACTACCAATGAATTAAAAAAACTAATCCCCCCCCCCCCCCAATGTCAGACTTTAGTATGATGCAGAAAGCTCGGAGATTGTAGATTTATTAAATGGTTTGTTGATAATTGTTTTCTAGAGTTTGAGAGACATATTACTGTCATGAACAAAGCAAAAATACAACACATACCTCAAAGTCACCTGCTCTTCAGTGTATATGTAAGAATATTTGATATGGAATATTTCTCATGTGCTTGGTTATTTTTAAAGTTATTTTTTATTTTTCTGTATTATAAAACTGTCTTACAAAAAGAAACAAATTTTCTTACGTAAAGATTCAAAAAAAGAAATGTGTGCTTAGTATCTGTATCTAAGATGTTAAATATGTTCTTTTAGGATCCTGAAAGGATATCGAGTTCAGGATATGCAGAAAAAATTGCTAGTCGTACTTCTCGCATTGGAGCCAAGTTTATCGATTATATTCCAGAAACTGGTTCATGGATATTTGAAGTAAGTTGCATTTTAAATCTCAGTACATCAGTGATATACCTTGTTACAGCATTTCTCAAATGTTTGGTATTAGGACTAAGGAAAACCAATGTCTAACATAAAAAAGAGAAATTTTGTATAATAAATGTTCTTAGAGGCAACTGAAGATATTAACTGGGATCAGTAAAATTTTTCACACATACAAATCATGGCACAAGGCAACTATTTGGTATTTAAAAAAAAGTCACAGATTAACAGGGACGTCAGTTCAAGTTTTTCCAGGGGGGGGGGGGCAAAGGGTAAAAACGCAATACAATTTCACCAGAAAACAACAAAAACCACGCAGGCCCGTCATTAAATGACGGGCCTGCAGATTAACATATTACTTCAAGTAGTGGAATCTGTTTAGAGGCCCCCTTTCTGAAATAAACGTGAGATTAAAAATTTGGATTTATCTGTTTTCAGATTAGAAGTTAAGTTTTCGTTAACTTGTAAGCATTTCACAAAATATGAGTCCCAAAATGTGTAGAACTTATACCAAATGTTTAATTAAATGAGGTGTGTGTTATATCAGAGGAAGGAGATCTAAATATGTTAACCTGAGCATTATTTCTTTATTAATATTTTTAAGAGCACCGAGAAATTTAGATGAATTTAAATCACTTTCATTTGAAATTTTGTTTAAGGGGTTACAGTACCTCAAAAATGACCAAAAGACCAAAAAAAATTTTATTGCTTATTTCAAAAGTAAAAGTTATTTAAAACACTCAGAAAAAAACAGCATTGTTCTAGCTAAATTATTTAAAAAGTTATGAGTGACTTTAGGGCATACATGCTATGTGTTCTAATGGAAAAGCCAAACTTTAAAGTGCTTTTTCTCGGTAATCAGTTTTTAGTGTTTCTATGTTACTAGAAATGCTAAGGAATTTTTTCTATTAAAGATATCACTTTAAAGCAATATTTTTTGCACTCAGGATAATATATTTAACAAAACTGTGCATGGAATAAGCGTTTTATAAATTACAAAAATTTTTAGGGTTTGTTAAACCTCGAAGAACAAAATTTTCTAAGATTTTTTTACATAAAAGGTCACAAAATATTTTCTAATCAAAATATAAGAAAATGAATGCACAGATTTGTTGAGGTTTTCCTTGTGATCATTTCGCAAAAAGAAATTTTGAAATTAGTGCAGAAACAAAAAAGCCTTAGGGTTTTAAAAAAACTGAAATTTTCTTACATTTTTCAAATTTTCAAAAAAAGTTTTCAAAATTTTTGATGTTTGAAAATAAATTATTGATTTTTAAACAAGTGCAGAAACAAATATTTCAAAGAATTAACTTTTTCACTTAAATTAAAGAAATTTGTTAGAAAGGTACTGTAACCCCTTAAGTAATTATTACTACCTTTTTCACTTCTGAGAAGAAGATTAAAAAATCTTTCTTCAATGGTTTTCTAACTTTTTTATTAGTTTATTGTGTAAGAAAGATGCATATATATATATTTATGAATTTTAAAACTTATACTGACAGGTTGATCACTTTTCTAAATATGGTCTTGAAGACTCTGATGATGAAATGGAACTCACTGTGCCATTAGATAAAACTCAAAAGGCTGTTCCTACTAGTCAAGTAAGTTTGATATTTTTATACATGTTACCAGGCAGCTGCTTAGTGTGGTTTTGCAAACAAAGTGGATGTAATGAAAGTGTACTTCTTGTAAAAGATTTCATTCAAGCTTTTGTAAAAGTTCAAAACTTGCTTGTGAAAAAAAAAATATTCGCAAAAGTGATATTGTTCTCTGTATTTCTCCTTCCATGAAAGTTTTATTCTAATGCCAAACTTCTTTTTTAATATCATTCATATTTTCATTTGCATTTTTTAATACAGGGATAAAAATCTTCCGTGGATCCGCGATGTTCCGCTTTTTGTATTTTTTCTTTCTTTCTGCGATCAAACAATTAATTTTGCATCAAGTTTAGAAAAAATACATCAAGTTAATAAAAATACAATCAAGTTAATAAAAATACACTCATTATTAAAATGAAGCTTAAAATAAGTTGATTTAAAGTAGAAGGGGTTGAAATTATTTCTAACTTCCAAAATAATGGAAATGTTTTTAGGATGCAGCAGGATTGAAATCTTAAGGATGACCTGCAATTATCAGCGAACTATGTAGTCTATTTTGGCATGTTGCCAAAAACATCAGTTTGGTTTGTAGGAGGTAGAATATAAGAAAATTCAGCTAAAATATTCGAGATCTTTGTCAAAAAATTGGGAAAATTATTTTGATCTTTAAAATTTATCAAAATAACTAAAGACTATGCAATACTAATTAGAGAAGTTGTTTCTTGAGATACACTGGTCTAATTCATCAAAAGTTGCACCCCCCCCCCTTTTCTCTCCATTGTTGTGAATGACTTCAAAATAAATGGTGAATGAGCAATTAAGAGCTTTTAAAAATATTAACTTTCGATTTCAGGGCGCAACTTAAGAGAAAATCTTGCATGACTAATTTCGCAGAATATGGGGGAAAAAATCTATCTGAATTTTAATCGCGCAATTTTTCCTCTTTTTTGACTTTGAGCTGTTTTCATCCCTGTTAATATTATTCATCTTTTAATTTTCTTATGAGTTAATGTTTTTCATACATATGTATTTCCAAAAAATATGCATGAATTTTCGGATAGTGCTTTAATTACTAAATTTTTGTGTGTATTTGCCTGTGGCATCGTAATGCCAAAACAGACAAACTATTTTCATGTTTTTTTTTCGTGTTTGAAAGAAGGTCCTATCAATAAAGTTTTTTTAGGCCTGGTCTTTCTATGACTTTAATTACCAAAGATGTTAATTAAAAACCTCAAAAATAGGTGTATTTTTGCAATTTTTTTAGTAAAAACATACTACTACCTTTTAGATATTAGTACCAAAAGAGGGATTTTTTTGCTTCTGATGGCATTTGCTTGGAACTTCCAAGCTATAGAGAACTGGAATTATATAACCTTTTTAGCAAACTGGGAATTATAACTTATTTTACTAAAGGAGGCTATGCTTTTAATCACACAATTGCTAACACTCATTGTAGACTGTCAAGAGAGAAAAAAGCTCAGTGGTTAAAAATTTCTATCTGTTCCCAGTTTCTTTTTGTTAACAAAATACTCATAATTCATTTCAGTACATAAGAATGACTTTTAAAAGGATTATCAGTTTTCCCTCTTAATTCTGCTTCTGCAACTAGTAAATTTTACTAGGTGCGATTATCTTTCCTTTTTCCTATTTCCAATATCATATAGAAAAAAATTAACTATATTAAAATTTTATATGTGTTTTGACCAGCTGTGTCCTTATTAATGTGAGGTTAGCCATTAGTGTCAGGTTTAAAAATTTTTTTAAAAATTTAATATTAGCACTTGGTCTCAATATTTTTCATAATAACAGAAAAAATGGTTCGATATGCTATCAAGTATTGACATAAAGTTGCATTGTTTCTGAACTTGCTAAGGCTTCAGTAGATGTGACTTTCTGTCCATCTTCAATGACTTTATCTTCTTTATTTTCAGGATTTTCATTGATGTTTTCTAAATTGCAGACATTAAGGGTAGAATGTCTATTGCACAGGAAGGAAAAAGAAATATGGTCATCTGCAATTAAAACATCTTTTAAAGTTTAGTACGCTTTAAGCCATAGAACTTTTTTCCTTTCAGGGGATTCTAAAACTAGTGCAACTAAAAGTTTTTGCAGTATCAAATCATTTTTTCTCATGGATTTTTGGGAAACCACTATTACTTTATGATGAGAGTTTTTAAATAGTTATCCTAATCCATTTGGATAATGTTAAAAGACTTAATAAGAGGCTGAACATTTACTTAGATGTAGGGTATTTTGTTGTATTGGTATTCACGGTAATGACATTTTACTGTAAAACATGATGAAGGCCAATGTTGCTGGAAGTGTACTATTACAATCTTTTTTTTTACTCTTTTTAATATGTTTTTTTTTTTCCTTTTTTACTCATTCTGATTACTGAGAAAATCATGATTTAAGTTTTTTGTTTGTAATAATATATTCATGATAACTCGATTGATTTCACCTTGCACATCATTTATTTAAATATTTTCAGACACAACTGAAAAATGGAGACTTTTCACTGTCTGGTTTACCGATTCAGCAACTAACAAGGAAGCCGATTGCTCCAATGCCTTCTGAAGTGGAAGATATGGAAGGGATAACTTCACAGTTTTATCCTCAAAAAGATTTAGAGCTTACTAATGGTATTAATGTTTCTGTTATTATGTTAGCCACATAACTTAGTCATTTAAAAGAATCGAGTTTTTGTAGATTTGTAAAAGTGATTGTTGTTATTATTTTGGGTGCTATTTATTGCTTTATAGTGGAGTCTTGAAAATCTGAATCTTAAAAGTCTTAGATTCTGGTCAATCCGAGTTGCTTTATTGTCATTTCAAGGTCTATCTTTAATAACTAAAAAGATAATTTGTATTAAAACTTGAAAATAAGAATCTTTTGCTTTTTTAAAATTTATTTTTGTAGTCACAATAAAGTGGTAAAAAATAAGTATTGAGAGGTCGGTGTCAAAGCTATTCGCAAAGTGTCACGAAATTTTTTTAACTACTAGAAATACATTAAGGTATGCTTTGGAAATAATAATTTAATATGTATAACGACTCAAAATTAACAGTTTTTCTTCCTAACCATGATCGAAAAGTTAAGTTTCTTCCAATAAATTTTTTCCTGTATTATCCGAGTTTTCAGTAATCCGAGGCAGTGTGAACCCCAGTTACCTTTGATTTTCAAGACTCTATGTATATATTTTAAAAATGAAATTGCTTTATATTGTGTTGTCAAAAGTATGTCAACCAATAACTTAAAAGGATTTGTATGAGAAGTATTAGTAATTTGTAGCTATTAGTTGTAAAAGATTTGCTTGGCTAAATTTTGAATTCATTGATAACAGTTAGTCTTAATTTTATAATCCTTACAAATGTGAGGTAAATGGTGACCACTTCAGGTTACAGAAAACTTAGGTTATCAGCAAAATAAAAAATTCTTAGCGATTATTAATTTTATGCAATTAAGAAAACAAAGATGCCACATGTCTTAATTTTTAGTGTGATAATAAGCAGAAATTTCAGTTTAAATAAACTTTCATGCTGATTGAATACCTAAATTCTATTTATTAGTGCCACATCTAGCTTGTGTTTCAAACGTATAACTCTGCAGGGGTGGTTTATACATAGGTTCTACAGGAAAGTTGCCAATAATGGCCAGAGACATAAAGACATAATTGTCCTGTGTCCCGGGGAACCTTGATGCAGAACGGCTAAAGTCCCTTATTCTAAGCTAGGGGCAACAATTTACAAAACAAGACATTGTTTTCAGAAAAAATAAAGGAAAACAAAAAATGTGAAATAGAGTGATAAGAAAATTGATTCAATCATAATGTTTTTCTGTTCTGAACTGTAATGTTAGTGTTCTATTCAGTTAGGGCAGGAATCACTGTAACAGGCAAAATTTGTAATGATGGACCTATGTCAGGAAAAAGAGGGTTAATAACAGTTAAATACGAACTTACACAATAGTTAATGTTAAGAAAAATGACTATGCAATTTTAAAAAATGTAGTTTTTATTCATATGATCATTGTGTATTTTTTTTCTTCATGTATATTTGTGAGAAAGATTTGATATTAAAGTCAAGGTTGTAAAAATTCAACTTTTAGACTTCATTTCTCAACCCCCCCCCCCATAAGGCTGTTCCGTATTTACAGTTCTCAAATCAGGCAACCCTGATTGTAGCAGTTAACTTATACAGGTTTCACTGTAACTTAAGACTTTTGTAAAACAATGAAGTAATCAATGATAAAAATAAATACAATACAGATATTTTTATGACTCACTTAAACAGCTTTTAGGATGTATGGCGAGCTGCAGGGGTGCCCACAGGGGGGATTATGGCGCAAGCTGCGCCATCAAAATTTCTGGGGGGGATTTCTTTAAACTAATATATTCATTTATTTAAATTATTTATTTTTTTTAAATTTAAATTCTTTACTGATTTTTTTAAATTTAATTTATTCATTAATTTATTTTTTTAACTTAAATTATTTCTTTTATTTCTTTATTATTTATTTATTTAGTTTTTTGTGTGTGTGCGCTTGGAATGTCTGGAAGGGAAAAAAGGCGATTCTATTCTGCGCATAATTAGTACTTTAAAAAAATTAATAATATGTAAAAAAATAATATTTATAATTTAAAAAAATAATAAATAATATTTAAAAAAATAAATAAGTAATATTTTTAAAAAATAAATAAAGATAAACAAGAAGTTCTGTCAAGAACTAAACGAGCCTACTTTCCCGAACATCGACATCGGCATTGTAGCATCTGATCAATATTCTCTTGATTATCTGAAACTAAAAATTATGTCAAACATATCTTTATAGCACTTAAAGCTGATTTCTGAAAGCAAAATATACCCCTCTCATCAGATAAAATAGACACGTAAAAAGTAAATAAACGAGTCAATAAAGTTTTGTCGCCCCTTTTAAAGAATGTAACTGTTATAGTTCTTCTGTAGAAAAATTCCACAATCGTTTTCAAAAGAAAAAAAAATAAATAAATGAAATAAAAGTACAAGGAACTTCAAAACATATTTTATCAAAGAAAGAAAAAAAACTTGTTCGTTAATAAAATGTCTTGAATTTCATTTTTAATCCGTTGCCAGTTGTTAAATATAAATAAAGAATAAAATGCTCTCGTGAATGAAAAATTTTTGTTAACAAAAAAAAAATCGTCTGATAAAAAGAAATAATAATAATAAATTAAACAAACAAATAAATAAATAAACAAAAAATCGTCTGCCCAGTCAGTCATTTTTTCTGAGCCTGCATTTCCGCCATGTTTGCGGAGTCAGAGTCGGAATCAGAGTCCTCACAGAAGATTATTCAGAAAAGTACTTTACAATACATTATTTATCAAAACCATTTTCTTACAAAGTTAGTTTGAAGGAAATCCGCCTTGAAGTTCAGAATCAACATTCAATTTAAATTTCTCCGTAGGCGCTCATGTTAAAATTTTTTCTGAACGGTTCATCATTGAAAGAAAAATGGTTCAAATTGAAAAGTGAAATATAGGAATGAGCCTCTCCGAGATCTTTCGAACAAAAAAAAGTTTATTCAATTCGGACGGTTTACTTAAAAGTTATTATGTGGGGAAAGGTTGTTAACGGTTCAATGTTGAACAAAAAAAATGTTCAAATCGGAAATTTAAAAACGGGGATGAAGTATCCTTGCCGAGATCTTTCGAACAAAAAAAAGTTTGTTTAAATCGGATGGTTCACTCAAAAGTTATTAGGGGTGACAGCTTGTTTGAACGGTTCAATGTTGAACGAAAAATTGTTCAAATCGAAAATGTAGATACGGGAATGAAGTACCCTTGAAAAGATCTTTCAAACAAAAAAAAGTTTGTTCAAATCGGACTGTTAACTAAAAAGTTAATATCGCGGGCCAGGTTGTTTGAACGGTTTAAAGTTGCACCAAAAATTGTTCAAATCGAAAAATCAAATATGGGAATGAGCTGTACTCGCCGAGATCTTTCCAACAAAAAAAAGTTTGTCCAAATCGGAATGTTCATTCAAAAGTTATTAGGGGGTGACGGACAGACCGACCGACCGACAGACACACAAATTCCCCATCTCAATACCCTACTTTCAAATTTTTAATTTTTCGATATTTATTTCATTTTTTTGTTTCTTTTTGACTTTTTTTTACTTGGCGATATTTTCTTTACTTGGCGATATTTTTTTGGACTTGGCGATATTTTTTGGACTTGGCGACATTTTTTAGATGCATTAAGCCAATTTTAATGCTTTTTTCGTCTCTTATTTTTAACGGGAAAGTAGGCTAAAAAGTGCAAGAAGATTGAAAAGTTTTGGGGGGGGGGGGGGATTTGCGCCATTGAGCTTGGGGGGGATGGGCATCCCTGGCGAGCTGAAAACCACAAAATGTGATGCCAACATTACAGTGAGTTTAAAATTGCAAATTTACATAAATTATTTCTTTGCTTGAATGTAATAAAAATATTGTTTTTGAAAATTAGATGACTTGTTTTTAAGTGAAGTATATTCTCCAACAAGACCCATCTTGAACTCCGACATTGATGCCGAAAGGATTCAAGGAATGAAGGCATTTTTTTTCCAAGAAGAAATGGAGGACACAAATTGGGGTATGAAGCTTTTATTTAAGAAGAAAAAAAAAGATAACAAATACACGTTGTAGCTGAATTTGAACTAAATTGTCGGAAAATATGTAAAATTCTACTTAACTGTAGATTTTTTGATGTGTAGTTATCTGCTGATTAAGCGTAAAATGAAAAGTCTTATTTTTCTCTATATTATTGTTGTTTTTTTCCATCCTTGTTTTTCAATTTGTTATATGCTAATAAATCTGCCAAGTGTGAACCCCGGAAGCTTTCTTGTTTAAAAATACTATGCTATTATTAGATTATCTATTAAAAAAAATAAATATAAAAAAGAATAAATTAATTAAAAGAGGTGAGTTAAATAAAACTGTAAGTGATAAAAAATATTTATGTATACTAGCTGACCTGTTCGAATCCTTCACACTTAACAGAAGGAATTCAAATATCTATTTGTTTTCAGTAATGTTTCCAATAACAGTAAAAATGTGAGTTCTTAATGTTTTACTGATTGAAGAGCAATTTAAAAAAAAAAAAGGCCTTACTTTTGAAGCTTGATGAAATATTACTTAAATTAAGGCATGCTCGCAAAAAAAAAAAAAAAAAAAAAAAAAAAAAAAACCCTTTAGGAACTGATATATTTGATAGTGGAAGATTGGATTAGAATTCTGGTGAAGGAAAACGCCTAGTTAAACAATATTCTTCGGCCCAGGTTCGAACTCTTGCTGTTCCAATTATAAGCACAACACTATAGCCATCCGTGCTTATGCCTCTTAATTTTTGCAGGCTAATTATTAAAGTTATGTGTAGTAAAAAGCTGAAAGAAAAGGGTCTTATCAAAAAAAAAAAAAAAAAAAAAATTTTTTTTTGACCATGGATCTATTTTTTGTCAATAGCCGGCTGGCACGATTAGCTTTAAAATGATAGGTAAATTGTGGAAGTTGATGTATAGAATTGAGGAAGTTGTCGTGTGGTAACAGAAGACAAGCTAGAGAAATAATATATATGATTTTTTAATTTTATTAATTGCTGACAAATCAGAACAAATCTTCTGTTTGGATGCACACACAACCACATTGTCTAATAATTCGTCTAATGAGTACTGCAAGGGTGGTTGTGTTTCGGTATTTTACCGGATTTCCTGTATTTTCATGATCGATTCTGGTATTTTCATGTTCGAAAATACCGGCAATAAAATATTTTCATGTTCGAAAATACCGGAAATAAAATATTTTCAATTATGCTTTTGTCTTCCCACCTTCGGTATTTTTTTATTTTTCGAATTTTTGGTGATTTTCCGATAATTACTAATAATATTCATCGAACAAAAATGTTAAGATGCCATCCTATTTTTTTTTGACTAAGAACTATTTGAAACTATTCAAATGTATGAATGTGTCTTGTTTGTTTATGAAAGGCAATTTATTATTAAATACGTATAATTATAAAATTAGGTGTGCTTAAATAAAAGGGGCCTTGGTTTTTTTGAAAAAAACACCCCCCTCCCACACACACACATTTTCTCTTCAAAACTTTCAGGTATTTTTTCATGAACTCACAATCACTCCTGGTACTGGTAACAATTAAGATACGTTAAAAAAATCTTGTATCTGCAATTAATTAATGAAAATTTTACTTATCTTCGTTATTTAGCTTCATAGTTCAATTTCATAGTAAAAAGTTTTTATTGAAGTTTTCTTGAACACATTTTTTAATTTCTTTTAATTAGGATCCTGTGTGAATGGAACCCCAAAATCCATCTTACCACCTAGAACAATTAGTGATATTAATGGAAAACAAGTAACTTTTACAGATAAATTAGATGTTACAGATCACGAAGTCTCAAAAAGGCAAAAGCAGCAATTCAGTTTCAAAGTTGATGATGATTTATATGGCTCATTTCCTCACTTGAAATTTGGAGAAGGAGGTAAATATAATTTTTCAGTTGAGGGTCATAATAACTGCATTTATATTTAAATGCAGTTCAGAAATGTTTAAACACCTTAGTGTTTAAAAATAAAACAAAGCCTTAAATGAGCAGGAAACACTGCTAACCAGTGGTGCGACATCAATCTCGATGTTATTACCATCAATGCTAGAGGGTCAATGTTTTTTTTTTTTCACATCCATGTTTTGCGTTTGAAGTACGATATTTTTTCCAGGTCAATGCTATAATAATCAAACCTAAAATATTCTTAGAAAATGTGAACATGTTTTCAGTTACTATTAAACCGTAATTATTAATTTGTTATTTCGACATCTATCACATTAGAAAGTTTTTTGTTGTTAGTTGTCCGTAGAAGTAGACATATGTTGCATGTTATCTTCTTCGAAACATTTTAAAGTTCTGTAATTGATTTGTACTAATTATCAAATAACTTGCGTTCCGTTTTTGTATTATTAAGCTAGAATTTTAAAAGATGTTACAAAATTATTTCTGTAAATTTGTATTGATGTTTCGTTTTTTTTGCACAAACGTATAATTTATTTATCCCTTTGCATTACTTAATATAGAATATTAATAATTATCATTATTATTATAAGCTTATCCTGGACAGTTCAAAAATTATCTTAATTGATAATGCGATTACTGTAAATTTAGTTCTTGTATTAAAACATTTTTAAGAGTTCATTATGCAGGAATGTACATTGAAGAGTTGCAAAACATCAATGTTTTTGGGTTGACGTAATAATACTATCAATGCTTTAATTTTTAACGTCAATGTTTTGAAACATCGATGTCGCACTGTCAGGGCTGACCGAGCGGGGGTCGTTAAACATCGGAAATGTAGTGATAGTGAGGTACCATTGGGCTATAGACAACAAAGTTTTTATTTACAGTTATTTGTACAAGAATGATGATGAAATGATGAAATATACACATACAGGTGAGTATGAACAAAACTTATGAACCTGGCAAGAGCCAGCATAATCCGTCTTGCGCTCCGCAAGAAGTAAAACATTTCATTTCATTTCATTTCACACTCCACTGTCCCCCGTACCTACCACAGCTTCGTGGTTTAACCGGAATAGGACCCTGAAGAGCGCTCTGTTCATAATTTTGAACAGAACCTTGGGTCGAGCAAACCCTAGGCCCAGCACCCTCAGAGGTATCGTTTCACTTGGTGGACTTTGTGACCACGACATTTTTAACGCCTCCCAGCCACTATTAATCAAGACGGTGGATCCTTGATCGGCTGGGATCGAACCCGGGTCCCTACGGACACGAGTCCGATGCCTTACCGATCGGGCCACCACGGCCCCTGAGAAGTAAAACAACCACCTCCCGTATCAACGGGACCGAGAGACCTCCAACCTCTCTCGAGCACTTCCTATGCGCGCCGTTCGCTCCTCTCCCTCACCCCCTCTTCCCCACTTTTGGAGAGGCGCGTTGCTGACTGTGACACGCACCACTGTTCAGATGGGTTTTGTTATAAGGAACGTGCAATCAATGCAAAGTTTTAAGCGTATGGATGAATAGACAAGCTCAAAATTTTACATTGATAAAAGCATTCCTTCTAATGCCAAAACATGTATCTGCAGTGTTCCTCTCATTTGTGCTCCTAGCATTGTTTTATTTGCTTTTATAAATGCAGTTACTTTGAATCTTGAATAATGCATAGAAAACTATTGTAATTGCCTCATAGTATTTAAAATGTGTTTCTCAAATTTTGTACTTTGCATAGTGTTAAATTATGAATTAAATGGGTGTTTCAAAGTTTACTATTTTTGATAAGCTTCCAGATAAGGTGACTTCTTAGAAAGAAAGACAACTTTTATTTCGGCAGCGAATTTTATGTGTTTTTTATATAGTTTTCTTTCATTCATGTCACCTTTGAATTAATTATTCATTTTTATTCCCTTTCATTTTTTCCTTATTTTGTTTGATGGAAAAGGCTCTTAATGTTATGATTTTCCCTTTTTTATCAGATTTTCTGTTTTTCATAGGTCTTCAGAACTCCATGTCTTCGTTATCTATATCAGCAACTAAGCAAGCAGAATGGCTGTCATCTTTCCCTCTTGTTAAAAGTTCCATGCAAGAATCGATTATGCAGCAAAAATCTGTTCCTCTGTCAGTGAATAAAATATATCTGAAGCCTCTGAAAAAGTCGATTTTGTCTGGAAAAGAACATCTTTTGGCTGATGCTGGGTACTTTAAGGCACGTAGTTTTCGTGTGGGCTGGAAAGCTGACGGCACCTTCGTGAACATTCAGTCTTTTGAAGAAAGAGAAAATTTGCTGGAGAGTATGTATTATTACATCCGTTCTAATCGAAAAAAAAAAAAAAAATCAACGTTTTTTTAGCGTATGTCTATTTAAAACAATTATTTTTATGTATAGTTTGATTCGTTTTATAGTTATGCATAAAGTTATCTTTTTAGTGAGTAAATTACTTCTTCTTTTTCCAAATACTGTCGTCCCCGCTTAATCGGGTAATGGATAAACGAATACCCGGCTTATACGAATAAAACATCTTGGAACTGAATATCTCCCATATCATAGATGCGATGTTAAAGATCCCCGCTCAAACAAATGCCCCACTTATTTAAATAATGTTTCTTGGAACTGTCAGTGCTGTCTAACATTTTTTCGCGAAACCTCCGTCGTATCTGCGCAAGCGCCAAGTCTCTTCAGACTGTCTCGAAATAGGGGGGAGGGGGGGAGTGCAATGAGGAAGTAGCAAGCGAGCAAAAACTGAAGGCATCGGGAAGTGCACATCCTAAACTTATCTCCCCTTTTCCAAATGGAAGCATCCGTGGCTGCCAGGCGCACGAAACGCAAACAGACAGTATTCGTTTAAGCAGGGCCGACAGTGCAAGCATTTTATAAAGTTTGCTTTATGTTACATTTGAAATATTTACATGAATTTTTGTGAAGGAAAAAACTAAAACCATGAAAATGCTACTAAGAGCACTGCTGTAAAGCATAAATACAACGTTACAAAAGCACAAATACACAGGGATACTGTTGACACGTGTTTCAGCGTAACAAGGAACGCCTTTATCAATGCAGAAAAATTGAGCTAATGAATGCACAGACATCCGACAAAAGCTTTTGTCAGATGTCTGTACTTTTTAGCCTACTTTCCCGTTAAAAATAAAAGAAAGACGAAAAAAGTATTAAAAGTAGCTTAATGCATCGAAAAAATATCGCCAAGTCCAAAAAATATCGCCAAGTTAAAAAAAATATCGCCAAGTCCAAAAAATATCGCCAAGTTAAAAAAATAAAGAGGTAAAATGAATATCGAAAAATTAAAAATTTGAAAGTAGGGTATTGAGATGGGGAATTTGTGTGTCGGTCGGTCGTCGGTCGGTCGGTCGGTCTGTCTGTCCCCCCCTAATAACTTTTGAATGAACATTCCGATTTGGACAAACTTTTTTTTGTTGGAAAGATCTCGGCGAGTACAGCTCATTCCCATATTTGATTTTTTGATTTGAACAATTTTTGGTTCAACTTTGAGCCGTTCAAATAACCGGTCCCGCGATACTAACTTTTTAATGAACAGTCCGATTTGAACAAACTTTTTTTTGTTGGAAAGAACTTTTCAAGGATACTTCATTCCCGTATTTACATTTCCGATTTGAACAATTTTTCATTCAACATTGAACCGCTCAAGCAAGCTGTCACCCCTAATAACTTTTGAGTAAACAGTCCGAAAAAAATGACTGACTGTGCAGACGATTTTTTGTTTATTTATTCATTTGTTTTATTGAATTTATTATTATTATTATTATTATTTTTGGCAGACGATTTTTTTTTGTAACAAAAATGTTTCATTCACTAGGGCATTTTATTCTTAATTTATATTTAACAACTGGCAACGGATTAAAAGTGAAATTCGAGCATTTTATCAACGGACGAGTTTTTTTTTTTTTTTTCTTTTTTTTTTCTTTCTTTGATAAAATGTGTTTTGATGTACTTTGTACTTTTAATTTTTTTTTGAAAACAATTGAGGAATTTTTCTACGGAAGAACTGTAACAGTTACATTCTTTAAAAGGTGCGACAAAACTTTATTTATTCATTTATTTACTTTTTATGTGTCTATTTCATCTGATGAGAGAGGTATATTTTGCTTTTAAAGGTATGTTTGACATAATTTTTAGTCTTAGATAATCAAGAGAATAATGATCAGATGCTAGAATGCCGATGTCGATGTACGGGAAAGTAGGCTCGTTTAGTTCTTGACAGAACTTCTTGTTTAAAGTTGTATTTATGCTTCACATTTATTGCATAAAGGTATTTATATATTATATAAGGTATGTATTGCACAAAGGTTATAGTAACTTCAGCACTGTTGTAATTGGAAAAAAAGAATGTTCGCGGGTGGGAGGGGGTGGATTGCACCATTTTATTAAGTTGCTGTTATGATTAACAATTTTTTGTTTGGTCAAAAAGTAGTTTTTATTTCTAATACCACCTTTAATTCAAAAAGCAGACATTTGCCTAATATTTCAACCATATAATATAATTCAGACATAAACCTAATATTTTAAGGGACGGCATCCTCCAGCTTTCCCCCCAATTATCCCTCTGACTAAAAGAGAACCACACTAATAATGTAATTAAAAATAGTTTAAGTAGCAATTAAAACCATATTGAGACATTTTCAGACACATCAATATTGTGATTGTGCACTGGTTTATTGAGCTATAAGTTTTTAAAGTCTGCTGAAACCTAAGAAAGGTCACCAAATTTAAAGAATTGGTAAAAAGTGGCAGATACCACAAGACTTGCCCATCTGCATGTGACAAGACATCCATCTGCCAAGCGTGTGAAAAGTGTTTCATTTTTTACTGAAGCTCGCTGAATTTGGCGATTATATTTAGAAATTCGGTAAACTTAAAGACCTTATATTTAAATCACATGGGCTTTAGGACAAGCAATTTATGCTTCTGTAAACGTGTTTTACAATGCTTTTTCAAATGTTACTTAATTTGATTTTTTTAATTAGTTTTTTTTCATTATTATATTGTCATATGGTTTCCTTGATAAGAGGAAATGTAACATGTACTAATATTAGTTTTTCTCTTAATTTTTAACTATATCTTCTCAATTTAACTGCAGTTTTGCCAAAATTTATTCTCTATGGTGACCAAATAACGTCCAGAGCTTCTCTGAAACGGTCTGGCTTTTCCTTATCTTTTGAGAAACTTCAACTGGATTCAACGCATTGCAATGACACATCTGTTCAGGTACTTCTGTTTCTTAAATTTAAATATTTTAATAAGTTTGGGTTTGATTTATTATTCCTTGATTGATTAATTCTTTTTTCTTGACAGAAAAACCTTGTAGATGTATTTAAACTACAGTTGAAACATTCACTTTCCACAACAGAAGAAAATGTACCACTGTTTCTCCCAAAACCTGGGATAGATTTGATCCATGCTTTGTCCGAATTGTTTGAGAGCCAGTTAAAAAATACAGGTACTTAATTTTTCGAAAAAAATTCTTATGAAATGGAATTCTCCTACTTTATATAAATGTGTTATTCTACATAATTTTATTCTATATCTGCTACGTGATTGAAGTTAAATTGTTGATTGTATTATATTCAAACACTTTTAAAACTCATTTATATTATTTTTCTTCTTCCGAGGACACTCCATAGTTTTTTTACATTTTTGCAATCCCTATGTGATAGTTTATACTGGGTTACTCAAAATTTACTGTGCTTTTATAAAAAATCCAAGACGAATACAGCAAAATAGAAAATTTGAAAGAATAAAGACAGTACAAGTTTTATTTATATTGTACATTTGTTCTATGTGGGAACCCTTGATATACTTTATACACGCCAGTTAACTGAATAAGCCACTTTAATGAATCAAATCACCAAAAACAGAACAATATGACACTTTATTAAATTAGCTGCTTTATTGAATCAAAACTGTTAAGAAAAAACATAATTCACCTAAGCGGCGACCACCGTATTGTGTAAAATTTTTTCAATGAATATATCACTTTCACTTTTTTCTGATAGGACTCCACTTGTACAGAATTTTATTGTATATTGAAGGTGGAATAATCAGTTGAAGGGAAAACAAAAGCAAGCTACTGAAAGAAAAAAACTATATCTTTGGTCTGGCTAAAACACATGTTGAGTACCTTTCAAAAGTTAAAAGAAAAAATGAGAAAACATTTATAAAATCTCTAAGATCCGAGTCTCGAAAGTCTGAGGCTCCGGCAAATACAAGGTGCCTTATTGACATATTGCTGCATATCTTTAATAGCTAATAATATAATATAATTAAGCATTAAAATCTGAAAGAAGACTTGTTTCACTTTTGTAAAACTATATTAAACTCATATGTTCGTACAGCAATGTAATAAAAAGATATTGAGAGGTCATTATCAACAATATTTACCAAGTGGCAGAAAAATATTCATTGACTACAAGACATTTAGATATGCTTTGGAGATAAAAACTTAACTTAAAAAATGATTTAAAACTAACATTATTTTACCACAAGGACCAAGTAAATAACTACTTTAGAACAGCCGATTATAATCCAGAAGGGAGATGCACAACTAGATACCTTGAGTTGTGTAAACGAAATTTTAATCTTCTTCAACCAATAGTTTCTGTGCTGTGCTAGATACGCAAGCACGTACATTTAGAAACAAAAAGGACATTCGCCGAAATTGATTTGGGGGACAGTTAAAATGCATTTTTTGGTTACCTAGAAATATACGCACATCAACACATCTGCAGATTTCAAGAAAAAAAGTCTAATTTCTTTCAGTGCTAATTTAAATGGAAATTATTTTGAAATTTGAGTGTAAATTTTTTGAAAAAACAGTACTTTTTTTTTTGTACAAAGGAGTAAAAATAGCACATTTGTATATGTTGCCCAAATAGTATACAATTTCAATTAATGAGGCTTTTTTGGATAATCCGAGTTTTCAGTAATCCGAGATAGCACAAGTCCCAACTACCTCGGTTTTTTGAGTCTTTGTATATTTCTGTATATTTCAAAAGCTTTAGACACAATTTGTATACGGTATACAAAGCGGGTGGGCTTACCAAAAAGTCTATGTTACATCTCTTTGAAAGACATCAAATTATTTGTCTGCAGAGTTATGTACTGCAGAAACTTTATTACTTTTTTTTAAAAATCAACATTTATTTGCTGAAACTTACTGAAAATTTCTTTTTTTTTTTTTGTTTCAGATATTGATTCAGACAGGAATTTCACTAGGCAGTCGATTTCTGTGTGGAATTTATTGGTTTCCCTTTGGGGAAAGATAAGGGGTCTTAATGAAGAAGATCAAGGTAAGATACAAATTCACAATAGACATTGAGTTCAATATTCAAAAGGAAGTGATAGAGAACGAGGGGAAAAAAAAATCAAGTAATCAAAAATGCTTATTGAAGTGATGGAGACTGAAAGGAACTATAGAATGAAATTAAAATAGTTGGATTCCTTAATTTTGTAATGCAATCAAGGGAAGAAGTAGACTAACATATCAGTGAAGTTATGAATTCTTTTCCATTATTAGCTGGTGTTTAATGTAATTTAAAAGGTAAGTGCAGAACTAAATAAATTACTTTATGCTGATGTATAATAATTTGTACTCGCCAAAAATAATGTATTTATTTTTAAAGAAATTCTATTAATCACTATTCCTAAGTAGAAAGTTTTTTATTAAATATGCCTCTGATACTTCTAACTTATCAAAGAAGAAATTAGGGATGATAGGACATTTTTGTAAACAAGTTCAGTGCTTCTGCTGCTCTTGTGCATTGATGTTTTGGGGCCAATAACATCCACTTTTACTTCCTTTTACGAAGTAAAGGAAGTATTGTGATCGCGAAAAAAAAATCACTCAAATTTGAGTCTAAATTTTGATTTTGCTCACCCCCGAATGAATGTTCAGTAGTTTTTTCGACCTTTCAGCACGTGCATATGTACCTACCAACATATAAGCAGCCGAAAAATCCTTTTCAACCACCCCCGAGTTAGTTACGACCAGTTTTCTCGTGACGTCTGTATGTGCGTATGTGGGTCGCATAACTCAAAAACTATATGCCGTAGAAGCTTCTAGCTTGGTATGTAGGCTCTGAGGATGGTCTAGTTGTGCACCGCCCCTTGTGGTTGCATTTGAATGTTCCCAAGGGGGTGTTTTATCCCTTTTTAGGGGTAAATAAGTGTTAATTTCAATGCAGACTCCAGTGATATGAATTGGCGCGACCACTTGGCGATATTTCGCCAAGATTTTTGTCGCCAAGTGTTTGACGCCAAGTTGGCGACAAATTTGGCGAAAAATTTTTTTTTTGAATTTGGGTTCAACTTGGCGCTATTGGCGATATTTTGCGAAACATTCACTGAATGATATTAAAATCAGCAGTTAATTTCAATGCAGACTCCAGTGATATGAATTGGCGTGACCACTTGGCGATATTTCGCCAAGATTTTTGTCGCCAAGTGTTTGACGCCAAGTTGGCGACAAATTTGGCGAAAAAATTTTTTTTTGAATTTGGGTTCAACTTGGCGCTATTGGCGATATTTTGCGAAACATTCACTGAATGATATTAAAATCAGCAGTATTTAGAAAATTAACCATTGTAAAATATTTTTTGCATTGTTTCGTGGCAGATTAGGGGAGTAAATATTTGAATTGTTACCTTGCTCACTCCAAGCACTTTTTTAACACTTAAGGCAACTGCTAAGAAATTTACACGTAAAAGGAAGTAGTGTGGGGTCCATACCAGATTTTTTTCCAAAAGTAAATCAATATGAGTTTCTGCTTCTAAAGGCATTCTTTATGATGATGGTAGTTCTTTTTAATCATTGTTGCATGTGTTTTACTTTTTATTGAAAAGGTATTCATTTCAGGTTACTGAGTAGTTTTTAATAAGTTATTCTTTTGCAGATGTTTCAAGCTATTCTGTTCAAATGGCTAGGCGAGAAGCATTATCGCACTGGCTCATAAAAACAACAGAGAATGCCATAAACAACAAAGTTGCGACAGTAAGTCTAGTCATTTTGTTATTTATATAAGGAGATAGCTAGTGCTTTTTATAAAAATTGACGTACTGACGTTATGTAAAATCAAATGAAAATATAAGAATGTGTCTTTCGGGTTTGTTGATTTAAATCATAATTAAAAAGAAGTGATTTTTTTAAATATTTAATTAATTTATAATTTTAAATCATTGATTAAACTAATTTAATAAATATTTTAAAAACTGATTTTTGAGTTTTAGAATGTGTTTTAAATATAAAATATGCTGCATGTAGTGCATGAATTTTAGTTAGCTAAGCTATTTAAGTTTCTTTCTGCCTCTATGTGAGAGTTCACACTCTGTGTGTGTGTGGTTTCAGTACTGTAGAACTAAATTGTTTTTATGAACCTTGAAATATTGCCATTACTCTTAGAATACAAAGAATAATGCAAAAATTGTACTTCCCTAATATGGCTCTGATAGATGTTATTTTTTAACAATACCTCTGTTAGAAACATGCTACGAAAAAACTAAACTGTTAATTTTATTTAGAATAAAACCGTTTCTTTTCACCACACAGCTTATGATATATTTTTAAACCTAAAAGAATTCAGAAAATTATCCTAATTTCATTAGTGAACTGCATGGATTTATTGATTTCATAGCTTTTAGTAATGAAGTGAATCGGGACGTATGACTTTATTCAATAGGTGGGGAAAAAATATTTATGAGGTATTTAAATGGTTAAAAATATTAAAGTGTACTCGACGTGAAAAAGAAATGCTCATATGAAACAATTATTTAGCTTTTTCCAGCTTTCAAAAGTGAAAGAGAATTTTAATTAAATTTACTCTTTTTTTTCCATTTTGATTTACAGTGTTTGTGTACTACAGTTTCTATTGTCTTAAAGGATAAATAATTTGAGTCATGCATGTACAAATTCTTTATCTTTGTATTCCTTACAAAATTATTAATGCCATGAAAAAAGCTTAAAATATGTATTTTAGATATTTTAAAATGATTGTGCATGTTGGATAAATGTTACATAATTAATGTGCAAAATCACAGAAGTTTGTTTAAAAAAATTGAAAAAGTCTGATTTAAATTAAAAAAAAATGATTTGAATTAAAAAAATAAATAAATGAAACAATGAAATGAAGTGAAAATAACAAACCCTGTTTGTCTTCCACTGAAGGAAAATTCGTATATTATAGTTCTTCAACAGCAAACAAATATGATGAATTAAAATTTTTAAATTTGAATTTTAAAATCTAGCATTATAGTTTAAAATATTAGTTGTAAGACTTGTAAATTGTTATCAGAAATAACTGTAACCTTTTATTTTAATACATAAACATAATTGAGCATAAAAAAATTACTGTAACATAAATGAAGCATAAAAAAATCACATGAATTGGCTTGATCTAAACTTCAAGCTATTTTATTGCACATGGTGCTTGATTTTAAGTACATGTAAAAATAAATATTGTTGCATGTTTTTCACTGTTGAAATTCATTCAATGAAATTTTTTTCAGTGAAAAATTCAAAATTGTATGAGATTTTTTCATTCTAGAATACTGATGATTTGCAGAAGATATTCTTGTCCCTGACTGGTCGTCGTGTTTCTGATGCAGTAAAAATTGCACGAAAAACTCGCAATTTCCGTTTAGCTTTATTGTTATCCCAAGCTGAAGGAAGTTTTACTGTTCGAAAATTACTTAGTTGTCAACTTCAAAATTGGGAACAAAATGGCGTAGGTTTTTTGATGTTTATATATATATATCTTTAAATCCAAGGTTTAATCTTGAATATTTAAAGTAATAACAAGTAGTTCATCAATGAAGCATATGATAGTTTTTTTGGTTAAAAATATTTGGTTTAAATGCAGAGTAATCTTTAGTTTTCAACAGGAGAAAAATTAGATAAGAGGAATTGACAGAGGAACAAACAATTTTAAAGTGCCCTTGACGTAACAGCATAATAATGCTTTTGAATGGATAGTATAGTGAACTTTTTTTAAAGCATTTTTTTTGCTTGTGTATGTTTGAAATATTTAATTTTACATCTGAAAATAATTATCAAATTATATTTATTCTACTATTTTATTTAAA
>JAXGGA010006080.1:0-72640 GCA_038373865.1 Uloborus plumipes
GTAGTACGTTCGATTCAAGACCTGTCACTATGAAAACAATTGTCTTCAAAACTGTCAAGTAAAACATTTTATTCCATTAATAAATAAGTTCATACTTTCTCTACAAATCTAATCATGCACAAGAGGAAAATTTTCTAGATGAAACACATAGAGTTTAAAATTATTGCCAAGTGTAACAATCTGTAAAACCTAATGCTGAGTAAAAGCAAATAAACATGTTAAAAAACCAAATTCGCAGACAAGTGTATAATTAACGCTTTTTCAATGCATAATATATGAGCTGATGAATGTAAAGACATACGAAAAAAGCAACAAGAATAAACACAAACAGCTTAAAAAGTAAACAAAGCGAATTAACCGAACACCAACGAGAAAATTATAAAGCAATAAAGAACCATTAGAAATGCAAACGTGCAGTAGAAGCTTTATACCAGGTCCGAAATCAATGAAAGAAAGAATTCAATTGACCAAAAATATATTTTTCCACCCAATACAATGTAAGTTCAGAAAGATTCATACTTTATAATTGCATTAAAAATTCTATGCTCATATTTTACATAAGTCATAAGTAAAATAAAGCAAAATATAAATCATAAAAAAATATTGAAGATCTTACCTTCCATTGTGCTTGAGGATCATCTTTTTGAATTTTATAATGTCTGCAAAAGAAATAAAAAATATGAATTGAACTTAAATAGCTTTTTAGCACAATCAATTTACAGCATCATTAGAACGCATCATTTAGATACTTTGGACAAAAAGAGGTAAAACAGAAAGAAAATTTCTTCAATCTGATAAGAACAAACAAAATATGGTGAATCAATTTAATACTGTTTATGTAAATTTTTTATAACGTAAAATGAAAATTTTACAAAATGTGAAAATTTTCTGTCACAAAAAATATAGTTACACAATCAAATTTTAGAGAGAATGGTTTTTGCTTCAACTTACTCATTTGCTAATGATTGAACTATGGAACATAGGCGTTCTCTAGATTCATCATTCCATATCAATTCAGGATTCTCTTGCACTCCTGTAAAGTATTATTAATACTTGAAAACAGCAACACATACACACCTCAATATGAGTACAGGGCTTTAAGAAACAAAATTAAAAGAAGCTTTGCAATGGAAAAAAATCTCCACTTTGCTATTTGTATAAAGGGTCAGATTATGACTAAATTTTAATGCACACACAAAACACTCACAGCATTAATTTAATTAAAAAGATAAATGTTCCTACATTTTGTAGTATTTTAGAATAAAACAGTTGAAAATAGTGTTGTATAAGAGCTTATTTTTCTCTACTGTTGTTTTTCTGAGTAGTATCATTTCTATTGCTGGGGTACAACATTTGAAATAGTTAAGACTGAAGACTATCAGAAACACACATAAAAGTATTCCTTTTTGAATTACCAACATATTTTTAAAACATTATTTACCTTCAAACATATGTACAGCAGCTTCAGGAGAATCTTTCATTGCATCAAGGAACAATGTAGGAAGAAATTTTGATAATACAATACGTAGTTTAGGACCAAATAGTTTTTCAGAAGTCATTTTGGCTAACAAACCAGCAGTTAACTCCCGAACGGTAGGATTTGTAGCATTACAAAACAGATTTAAGAGATATATCACAGCACCTGCAACAAAATGGGAAAAAATCAACTTATATTCAATGAATTCCAGTTAGCTCTGGCAAATCTGCAAATTAATCTCCTATGTTCCTTCTATGTACACAGTGAGGTTTTCATTTCTGATAATCCAGAAAAGTCTGGAAAACATTTACTTCGAAGCATTGAGGATTACATGGAGTAAACAGGCTCACATGTTTTTTATCAAATTGATGTTACAAGACTCATACAGCCTTTTCAGCCTAGAAGAGATTTTGTGCTTATGGGTAAGAAATTAAGTATAAGTTTTATTGCACAACAGCTATTACACATTTGGGCAATTCCACGTCAGATCAATTACCTTCTTGACCCGACCATCTCCGATTTTCACGAAATTTGGTATGAAGAACACATATGGCAAGATAAGTAATTCTGAAAATTTTTAGATTTTTATTGTAAAAATTGTACGAAATACAGGGCTGTAAAAAAGCGTAAAAAGTGCGAAAAAAGAAAAAAGTTGTAACATTCCAATGACCGTAACTTTTCTCCTAATTACAGCAGAATAAAAACTTAAATGCCGTTGTAAAGCTGAAGAATGGAGCTTTCTTTTAATATATTACATGACTTTATTGCGACAGGTTAAGGTTTCAAGGTCATTCACCGTGACTTTTGACCTTGAATATCTCAAAACACGCCCCCTTAGAATTTCTTGAAAAAAATATATTTTATAGCTCCAACACTATACTTCCACTATACCAAAACTTAGACTGGCACCGCAATGGCAAGGTACTCAAAAAAAATCAGGAATGTTTACATGTTTTACATTAGGAACTCCGTATGTCAAGTCAGTCATTTTCTCGACATCACCATTTTCGATTTTAATGAAATTTGGTGTGAAGGACACATACAGCAAGATAAGTAATCCTGCAAATTTTTTTATTTGTATTGTAGAAATTGCGCAAAATACATTACTGTAAAAAAACGTTAAAAACTGCAAAAAACACGAAAACTTGTAACATGCAAATGCTTGTAACTTCCCTTCTAATTACAGTAGAATAAACGTTTAAAAACCAATGTAAAGCAAAAGAATAAAGCTTTCTATTGATATACTACATCACTTTTTTAAAGAAAGGTTAAGGATGAACATCTTAAAAGACACCACCTTAGAATTTCTTGGGAGAAAAAGTATTTTATGGCTCTAACACTATTCTTCCACTGAACCAAAACTTAAGCTGGCACCACAATAAAAAAGTACAATTAAGACAGTTTACGTACTTTTCTTAAATGTTTTACATTACTTCTCTCCTACTATAATTTTTTTTATGTGTTATTCCTGAGATATGTGTATTTTCACAAATGAACAGGTTTCTTAAATAAGGACTAGAATGTAAAACCAATTTTATTTGATAAACATAATTTTATCTGTAATTAGTAACAAATCTTGGAAATCAAAAACTGTAAGTTTTAGCCAACGACAAAGCTTTCCGTATAGAGGCAGTTTTTTTTAACAACCAATGTTAGAAATTCTGCTCCAACATTAATGAAATTATCTGTTAAAGCTCTATAACAACTAATTAAATAGCCTCGAATTATTTTGAGAAAAAAAGTAGTTTTATCATTACATTACTCACCAGAAATTCTAATTACAAGATTTTAATGTAATCAAAAAAGAAAAAGAAGCAAGGCCTGGCTCCACAGTGGGTAGGCATTGTACAGTTAACAGGTATACACATCCTGCTTACAGTTCTGCAGATATTATTTGATAATTTTAAGCTTTCCACATCTTACTGGCTGATATTGTGTCACCTTTGAAAATATTTTTCATACTTACACGTACTGGAGCACTTTAGTTAACATTTCAGACCTCAAGAAAGTGAGGCCATCTTTTCGGTGACTATCTCCATTTCTCTTTGCTCAATAGTATATGTCAGGCCACTTTCAGTTTGTAAGTCAACCTTCGCAACTACTGATGTTTTGTCCATTTCCAAAATATCTGGCTTCTGTGGGTACGAGAATGACTCAGATAGTCCATGTAGGTGCAAAAAACTTACTTTGACTTTTTCTGTAAGAATATTCACATCCAAAACACAGCCAGTCCACCAATGCTTATCATGCACCACTACAACATAGCCGTGAATATCCTCTATATCCAGTTCTATTGGATTTAACAAAACTGTTTCAACCTTGTATTCACTTGAGTTTGAGTACATCTTTGTTTTGATCGTTGTGATCGTAATTGTCATTGGCTAAAACTTGCAGTTTTTGATTTCCAAGATTTGTTACTAATTACAGATAAAAATTATGTTTATCAAATAAAATTGTTTTTACATTCTAGTCCTTATTTGAGAAACCTGTTCATTTGTGAAAATATACATATTTCAGGAATAACACATAAAAAAATTTTAGTAGGAGAGAAGTAATGTAAAACATTTAAGAAAAATATGTAAACTGTCTTAATAGTACTTTTTTATTGTGGTGCCAGCTTAAGTTTTGGTTCAGTGGAAGAATAGTGTTAGAGCTATAAAATACTTTTTCTCCCAAGAAATTCTAAGGTAGTGTCTTTTAAGATGTTCAACCTTAACCTTTCTTTAAAAAAGTGATGTAGTATATCAATAGAAAGCTTTATTCTTTTGCTTTACATTGGTTTTTGAACGTTTATTCTACTGTAATTAGAAGAGAAGTTACAAGCATTTGCATGTTACAAGTTTTCGTGTTTTTTGCACTTTTTAACATTTTTTTACAGCAATGTATTTTGCGCAATTTCTACAATACAAATAAAGAAATTCGCAGGATTACTTATCTTGCTGTATGTGTCCTTCACACCAAATTTCATTAAAATCGAAAATGGTGATGTCGAGAAAATGACTGACTTGACATACGGAGTTCCTAATGTAAAACATGTAAACATTCCTGATTTTTTTTGAGTACCTTGCCATTGCGGTGCCAGCCTAAGTTTTGGTATAGTGGAAGTATAGTGTTGGAGCTATAAAATATATTTTTTTGAAGAAATTCTAAGGGGGCGTGTTTTGAGATACTCAAGGTCAAAAGTCGTGGTGAATGACCTTGAAACCTTAACCTGTCGCAATAAAGTCATGTAATATATCAAAAGAAAGCTCCATTCTTCAGCTTTGCAACGGCATTTAAGTTTTTATTCTGCTGTAATTAGGAGAAAAGTTACGGTCATTGGAATGTGACACCTTTTTGCTTTTTTCGCACTTTTTACGCTTTTTTACAGCCCTGTATTTCGTACAATTTTTACAACAAAAATCTAAAAATTTGCAGAATTACTTATCTTGCCATATGTGTCCTTCATACCAAATTTTGTGAAAATCGGAGATGGTCGGGTCAAAAACTTATTTTTTTTGATTGATTTGACGTGGAATTGCCCACTTAAGAAGTCAATAATTTCATCAATCCCTAAATTTTAAATAAATATTCAAAAAAACAAAAACAGACATAGTAAAATTCTTAATACGCTGTTCCATCTACTGTGAAAATTAGACATTTAATTGCTCATTATCTAATTTTTTGAGTGAAAGAAATAGGAGACACCATTAGACAATATAAATTTCCAAAAAAATGAATGCAGCCTCAAAAATTAACAAATTATTAATGTAAACTTCAAAATTGCAATACTACTTTTTAAAATTACAGACAGAATAGAATAAATATTTTTTTTTTTTTCGGGACCCCCATGTCTATTAAAAAAGTTCAATACAATCGCAAATAAATAACAATAATAAATATTCCTCTTTTGCAACACTGATACATGTTTAGAATTAGCAGCTTTAAATGTTTCATTACAAAAAGAAAAAAAAAAAAAACCCTCTAATTCATGCTCTGCATTAAAAAAGAAATTTCTATAAAACTATTACCTTTTGCCATTGCATCTTTGACTAGCTTGCCATTGGACATTAAAGGTAAGAGAGTTTCCAATACTGTTATCTGACCTATTCAAAATATAAATAAAATGATAAGACAGAATTTCTAAAACATAATCAAATTTTGACGGAAGTTATTAAGTTCAAAATTAAACTTAATATGTCATTTTAATAGAAACTTCCAAAACAACCTGTCCAACAATTTTGTACTTTTGGACCGGAGTAAACCCAAAGTCAGGTCTGATTATTACAACAGCATTTTGGGCTCTTAGCCATCACCTCCCACATTGGTGATACAACTTTAATCCTGTATTACATAATTTTCAGCTGACATATTTTTAATTATTCAAAACATCTAAATATCAACAGGTAAAATTACAAACAAAGAAAAATATTTAAAAAAATTCAAATTTAATAATTGTTATGAGATGTTAAATATAAGTAGAAAAAGCTCTTTAATTTACGGTATCCAGCACTTGAGAATACTAAAAATTGCATTTTAAAGCTGAACTCCAAATTTATTGAAATAATCAACATTAAAATGAGGGGAGGGTACTATTAGTGTTTTAAATTCATAACAGAACACTATGATGCATACAATTAATATAATATAACTAACATTATTTCATTCAACTTGCAAAAATATGTTAAAACTAGCTGCATGGCCCGTCATTGCACAGGCTACCTCTGAACAAAAAATTAACAAACTTGAACAAAAAATGAGAAAAAAGAATTCCTTTGTATTATAATTGATATAAATTGTTACTTCAAAAATCTTTATTAGGGCATAGCTTAGCCCGTGGTTTCACCCATCTTAATAAGACAACAGTCTATCGAAAACTATTTTAAGTACACCACGATATGATATGTATATAATAAATATATAGCAAAAAAATTACACGCAGAGAACACTAAAATAAAAGAATCTTTGGAAAAAAATTAGCAAGACACTCAGCAGTATAGCTCTAATATGAAAAAAAAAATCTGTACAATTCTAGAATTTTAAGCACTTCCAGTGTCAGACAGCATCCTAATGTAGCAGCAAGAGTACAAAGCTGTTAAATATCAACTGCACAAGCTAGATAGAATATTTCATTTTATTTCAGCCTATAACTGCAGCTGTCCCATTTCTCCTGGTTCTCTCCTATATATTTAGCCATTTTGTTAAATTTCAAACAATTACTCAAAAACTTAAATGTACAAAGTTATAAAGCAAAATAAGAAAAAATGCATTTTAAAAAGATTTTAAAATCAAATTAAAGTTAATCAAGTTCAAATTCAGAAACCACTTATAACAAAAATACTTACTAGCAGAATACTGGAAGGAATGCAGAACAAGTAAAAGATAAACCAGAACATCACTTGCAGCAATATCATTCACACATTCTTGATTGCCTGTTACACTAGCTATTACCTGAAAACAAATAAAAATACCAAAGAAATTCTTGTTATTACTTAAAAATGAAAAACTTTTTTGACTGAGCTAAGCAAATTTTACTGTAAAATTTCCAGCACTTGAAATTTTATGATGTGGGGGGGAGGGGGGGAGTAACACAAATTTTAAAGTAGTAATTGCAAAACCCAAACTGTTTGAAAATGAAAAAATATACGTTGATCTTGCTAAATAAGCATCAAATGGGTCAGTAAAATTTTTTGAACTGAAATTTATTCTTTTCCCAAATAAAACAAAAGACAATGTTTAATGAAATAACATCAAGTAAAAAAGAAACTCTTCTAACAAAAATAATGAAACACTCAAACATATATATGTATCATACAATTGCTTAGTTAGAATTTGATAATTACTTGTGATATTGCATCACATCATTAGGTATTTTTCTGTTTCTCAATCATTTTGTATCCTATCATTTACGATCGCTTAACGTCATCTCCCGCGTTTTATTTCTACAACTTTTTAATTTCACTTTGTAACGCTTTCCCTTCCCCTTTTTTTTACAGCCCTTAATCTTCCGCGCATTTGGATGCATAATTTAAGCATTTTCGATCAAATTAACGCCTTTTCAAATCGCGATTTTCTTAATTCCCTTTTTTCCAAATTTCGTTTTTTTCGCATTTCTCCATTTTTAGCCATCTTGAGCGAATTTCTTTTTCGATCATCTCCCCCAGCTGGGTCGTTCTTTGGGGGCAAAATCTGACCCACGCTTTTTTCCATTCGCTGAAACTCCCCCGCGCAAATTCCTCAGGACATTAACTCCTAACCGACGATAGCCGTGATTGGCTGGCTCAAGGTCAGACAACTAGAGTATAGCGGAGAGATGGCGCGAATTTCGGCAGTTTTGGCTCTGGACACGGTGTCTGTCGGTGCGACGTGTTCATCAGGGAGCTGAGTTTTATCGAGGCTTGAGTTAGCTGGAGAAGATGGAAAATTGCTGCCGAGAACGAAAGAGAGGCACCCCATAAAATAATGACTTGACAAAAGGAACATCACTGTGTTCTTCTCGGCAGATCCCCAGCAAAAATGAAATAGCCCGCCTTTCCTCAACGACGAGACTTTGCTTTCGGGCGAGATTCTGGACGGAGTAATGCAGAGTGTCTTCTTCACGACAGTAGAAAATCGCTTGCCCGCGAGATTCGGGATTTAATAATGCAGCGTCCATTATCCAATGCGGTGAGGAGCACCTATTTTTCCATTCCATCGCTATGATTCAAGAGTTCCGTTCAATTTTTTTTCTCCCTGCAATATACATTACAGTTTTTACAGACGCTCACTCAGCATACAAGTCCTTTTTTTTCTGCCTATTTGTTGCGTCGCATCCCCCGGCTACATCATCCCGCGTTTCCAGCTCCAGGTTAAATTTCAAGTCTACTAAGTGACTTTTTTTCCGTTCCATTATCGACATCCGAATTTCAACAATATAAACTCTAGCTACAAATAACTTTGAACTTTCTTCAAGATCGTCAATCCATCAAGATGTGAAACATTTTTTTCAATATATGCAACTGGATAATATTAATTTTTTTATATAAATTAGGAAAAAAAAAAGGTATTGATATGAAGTATTCAAAGAAAAATTCATTTATTTAAAATTTGTGAGAGAGCTCTCAGGTAATAAAAAAGAAGGTGAAAGAAATGTATAATAGATGAGGCTGCCTTGAATAAAATTCCAGTGTTGATTTCAAGATGTTTTTGTTGTTTTCTGAAGTTGTCAAACATATCTACACGACACCGGGGTAAGTCACTTATTTTATTTTCGTTTTTTTGGATTTTCAAACATGAAGGGCACCCAGGGCTGTCGTAGGCCTGGCGTTATTGCGGTAATTTTTCTTCACTTTGTTACTTCTACTTACGTTTCGGCCTTAAACTTAATTAACTTTTCTTTGTTTTGAATTTCTAGGGAATATTTTCCCATCATTCTTTAACTTTTCTTTTTTTAAGCCAAACAAAATCAAAACCAGAAGTGAAAAATTAGTCGCCCCCATCCGTTGATTGAAACAGGGTAAGTCAAGCGGAAAAACAAGACATGTGTTCTTCACGTCTGCACATATGACATAAAATACCACATGAACAATACTCTCAAGGCATCATTAACAAACAACCAAAACGACTGAAATCACAGCATTCTTTGTGATTACAATGCATACATATATATATAATGCATTTAAAAAAATGATATTCAAAAAGAAAAGGGGCTATGCCTTTTTTTTTATGTTTTAATGTATCGGTTAATTTTTAGCGGATTTTGGGCCTTTTTTTTATATGAAACCATACTTACGGGATGGTATGTAAATTGTGTGAGAAACGTTTTCACACAAATATTTAGTTTTGCACAAATATTTGTGTAATTTTTTTGAATGCTTTTATGTGTTAGATAGTTAGTCGATTTTAGGTCTAATGTCTTTTTATACTTACTTTTGTTTTTATGTTTGGGTGTTGGGTTTTTTTTTTATAATGTAGTTTTAGTAATTTTAGTTTAATCTTTAGAGTTTTTAGAAAACTCTATTTTTTGGGCGTATCATTTTTTTAAATGCATTATATATATATGAATGTATTGTAATCACAAAGAATGCTGTGATTTCAGTCGTTTTGGTTGTTTGTTAATGATGCCTTGAGAGTATTGTTCATGTGGTATTTTATGTCATATGTGCAGACGTGAAGAACACATGTCTTGTTTTTCCGCTTGACTTACCATGTTTCAATCAACGGATGGGGGCGACTAATTTTTCACTTCTGGTTTTGATTTTGTTTTCTGTTTTAATTTTCAGTTGTGATATACATAATGTTTGTATTTGTTTTATTGTATGATGTATGATGCCTTTCCTTTTAACTATTCGGAGCTGGACTTAAAATTTCTTTTTTTTCTCTTTTTTTTCCTTCGATGTGATATTGCGTCACATCAATTAGGTATTTTTCTGTTTCTCAATCATTTTGTATCCTATCATTTACGATCGCTTAACGTCATCTCCCGCGTTTTATTTCTACAACTTTTTAATTTCACTTTGTAACGCTTTCCCTTCCCCTTTTTTTACAGCCCTTAATCTTCCGCGCATTTGGATGCATAATTTAAGCATTTTCGATCAAATTAACGCCTTTTCAAATCGCGATTTTCTTAATTCCCTTTTTTCCAAATTTCGGTTTTTTCGCATTTCTCCATTTTTAGCCATCTTGAGCGAATTTCTTTTTCGATCATCTCCCCCAGCTGGGTCGTTCTTTGAGGGCAAAATCTGACCCACGCTTTTTTCCATTCGCTGAAACTCCCCCGCGCACATTCCTCAGGACATTGACTCCTAACCGATGCTAGCCGTGATTGGCTGGCTCAAGGTCAGACAACTAGAGTATAGCGGAGAGATGGCGCGAATTTCGGCAGTTTTGGCTCTGGACACAGTGTTTGTCGGTGCGACGTGTTCATCAGGGAGCTGAGTTTTATCGAGGCTTGAGTTAGCTGGAGAAGATGGAAAATTGCTGCCGAGAACGAAAGAGAGGCACGGGCCCCATAAAATAATGACTTGACAAAAGGAACATCACTGGGTCATTATACTAAAAACCTACGTTTTTGAAGTTGGAATTTTCAAAAAAAAAAATTCTTCAATTTTCTTTTAAATGACTTAATAGTGTTCCTCTTAGGCACTTATTTACTCTCATATAGTTGGTCATATACTTCATTGATTATTTTGTCATTTTTTTGTAGTTAAAATTTTGAACCTGAACGGAGGATACACGCATGTTACGGACAGTGGCGTATTTACGTATGGGCTTAATGGGCTAGAGCCCAGGGCGGCACGATTGAGGGGGCGGCACTTTTTCCATGCAAAGTGAAGACCTTTTCTTTTTTTCTTTTAGACAGCAGGGCGGATCGGCAGTGAAAATGACCTTTTTTTTGTCACCAGGGGGCAGCGGCGACATTTTTTTCCCTTATATTGACAGGGCGCAGCGGTGAACATGGACAAAGTTAATGAAGGTCGTGGGGTCCGAAGTCAAAGCCAAAGTACAAAGAGCTCTTTCTCAGACCCCTTCTATTTTCAGCAGTGAGCGACCTCGGGTGGTTTCAGGGGTGGGGGGTGTAAATAGAAACAGATGGAAAACCAGTTTTTTGCTGCATCGTGTGAACCGCTGAAACCGCACTGTCACTTGAATTCTGGAGAAACTTCCAGGTAACACGAGAGTTATTTATAAGATCATCTCTTTGAATCACTTTCCTGTTAGAAGGATAGATTTCTACTGGCGTCAACGTTCCTTGTCCTAATCAACACTCAATAGCTGAGATAAACATGTAGTAGTGCGAGAATGAATAAACTATATGATATTTTTTAACAAAAAGCAAACTTCATGTATTTTTTAGAAGTAACGTTAAAAAAATTGTGAACTCGTGTCTGGGTGTCCTGTGTACAGGAGATCCCATAGCACATAGCATTACCAATAGGCGTAGCGAGAAGTATTTCGTTTGTGGAATTGAAAATTTTTTTGAAATAAAGAGTCGGAAAACGCGATATGTACTTACATGTACCTTTTTAGCTTGTGGGGGGAGGGGGGTATGAACGTCCTGGCTACGCCACTGGTAGTTGCAACATTGAAAACTGAGTAAACAAAGTACTTCTAACCCGGGAGGGAGGGGGCGGGGCGGTTGCACCTTAGAGCGTTTTTTTCTGTTTCTAATTACTTTTTTTATAATTAATTTTTGAGCAAAAACTTCGCAAAGACTGCCTTACTGGGGGATGATAAAATTCCTGAACCTCTTAACATTTAAAATCATCCTGAAAAAAAAAAAAAAAAAAACAAATATTTTTTTTCTTGCTCAAGACGGAGTTTGTTCTAATTTTCTCTGTTGTATTGGGGCAGGAGTTATAAGGGTTCTTAATTAAGACCAAAAATCAAAAGTTAAATTCAATTTAAGGACTTATCTAAATAGCAAAATTTCACGGGAGACTTGCAGACCACGAACTTGAAAACGACATTTTAAACGTACAAAACGTCTTTTTTGCCGTGCCTAGTAGACCCTACAGTTATAGGCGCTAACCTTAAGCTGTAAAATTGGGTAAAGGTGGATTTGAACCGCTGGGGAAAAAGTGCTCTTCCAGACATTTATTTATTTTTTTAAGTGGATTTTATTTTTTTATTTTTTAATTAATGAATTAATTTTTTTAAACTGAAAAAAGGATGTAAAGCAAGGCTTCCAAAATTACTCCCTACTCTCCTTTTTTTTTTCTTTTGTGAGTGACCGACGGGTCCTTACGGTTTATTTAATACAGTGCTTGCTAACGGCGATAATATTATTATTTCGTTCGTTTACTTTATTTCAATTGCAAGTTGTTGATAAGGTCTAGTAACATTTTTTTTTCATTTAAATCTTTAAATAAGTTTTTAAAATTTTTAAAACTATTTTTGAAACAAATATGTAAAGATTATTCATTTTAACAACTCTGTTAAATTTTGAAAGAAAGTTCTTAATGTAATTAAGTACTAAAAATGTTGATTTATAATAATATTAGAGCAGATTTGTAGTAGTAAAAGTTGAGATTCGCAAAACACGAATTTTTACCAATTGGCCGGTTGTTAACAACCAACCAATTTCATGTTTAACTAGCTGTGTGGCCGGGCTTTGCACGGTTTACCTTGAACATACATTTTATGTTAAGTAAATAAAAAAGGTTTTTTTTTTACAACTCTGAAATTCAACACCTCAAAAGGGGCGGCCAGTTTCAAAAGCCCAGGGCGGCCTCACGTCCAAATACGCCTCTGGTTACGGAGAATACACTTTTATGAAGTCATCTTATAATTTTAGCTTTTTATAAATGCGTACATTGAACTTTCATAGATTAAATTAATTACATTAAGTGTTCATTCCAAATGACTTATTGTACAATATAACAAAGACACATTTTTTTTCAATAATTGACCATTTTTATTTTAAATTATACATATTTAAACTTTCTCTGAACACACTGTTTTTTTTTTTTTTTGTTCATTGTTGGTTGCTGGTAGAATTTTAATAATATCCCTAAGATATATTTCTTATATATTATCTTTTTTTAGGGAAAACAAAAGTGTCCTTGGAGCATTTTCGCATTAACTTTACATTATATTCATTATGACACTCTTGAGATAGTATGCAAGCTACAAAAACTTCTCTTTCCTACAAGTTTAACTATCACGAAATCATTTTGTCTTACGTTTGCACTGTTTACAACATTTCTATTTTCTTCGTCTTCAACATCTGCAGTTGGATTTGAATTGGTGCCTGGACCTGAATTTTTGAACTTGCGTTTCAAATTGTCTGGAAAAATAGCTCTGGAAAATTTTCAGTTTTTGTTCAGGTATAAGGTTTTAATATCTTTACAGAGTAAAAAAAAAAAGAATCCTGATAACATAAAATAACACTAATTTACGATAACACATTACCTAGGGAAAAGAAAGACTATTGAATTACAAATATTTTTTGCTGATGAATAGCATGGTTTGTGTAATTTTAAATACTAAAAAACAGCTAAAACATTAAATATGCAACAAAACAAGTATTTCAATAGAAATTAATATGTTAACTAGAAATACAATTTTGTAAAGGATACAGTTGAGACTTAAGGATCCTAAACCATAATGAATGCACGATGTGTTACTCGAACATTCAATACAGCTTAGACGACGTACATGCAAAAAGTCTTTTTCTTTTCTCATCCAAACCATTTTGAGTGTTCCTTTGAATGAATGTGTTATAATTGACAAAACCTTGTCAACTTCTTCCAATTTTCATTCATCCATTTCCATTACTGCGACGTTTTTGCTTTCTTTTTGCAATAACCGTAGCAATGTTTGAATTAGGAATGTCAGTACCTGTGGCAACAAATCTGTCTGCACATCCCTTTAAAGCGCCCCCAATGCCATCAGGTGCTTCCTTTCTATGACCACTTTATGTATAGTGCCAGATAATCTTTCGTGATCAAAAAAGGTTAGGTAAGTACTTACCAATAAGGTTGTATTCACCGTTACTAATTGTGTATCCTCCATTACGACTATACTGTAACGGAGGATTCAGATACGGAGGATACAAATATTTATGTTTTGCTTTGCATATTTTCTTGATTTAGGGTTAGTACAACTTAGTATATGAAATTTACTTAACAAAACGTGACTCAATATCAACAATGAAAAGAAATTAGTACATAAGCAATTCTTACCCTTTAAAACCAAGAACGGAGGATACAAAAAGTAAAGGACCAATTTCACTTCAGAGGGTATAACACTGAATATCTTTCACACTAAGTTGCTCGAACTGTCTTATGAAGACCCAGAGTTGAAAATGGCTGGCAATAATTCTAAATCTCTGTATTGAGCCCTCAGTACTGCTGTCTATAGGAAGTTCTTATACTCAACTAATACGGTAACGGAGGATACCAGAAAGGCTGTGACACGGACTCAAGCGGTAAGAAAGGCTATATATATATTTTGTTTGGAAGAATAATTCTAATGAACTATTGAAAAAACATCTAATGATTCAAATTAACCTATTAAACTTGATATATATATGTTTTATTGACTAAAAAAATGAATAAGTACATAGGAGGAAATAGGTTGTGACACGTAACGGAGGCATACAAGTATCCCTCCGTTCATTGAAAAAATGACCTTAGAAAAAATAAAATATTGTTAATTTTTATCAAATATGTTAGAAAAGGTTTTATATTTTACTACAAATCATAAAAAATTGTTTCAAAAAAAATATTTTTGAAACTAACTACCCTGAACGCAAAAACGCAGGTTTTTTGTATAATGACCCCACTGTGTTCTTCTCGGCAGATCCCCAGCAAAAATGAAATAGCCCGCCTTTCCTCAACGACGAGACTTCGCTTTCGGGCGAGATTCTGGACGGAGTAATGCAGAGTGTCTTATTCACGACAGTAGAAAATCGCTTGCCCGCGAGATTCGGGATTTAATAATGCAGCGTCCATTATCCAATGCGGTGAGGAGCACCTATTTTTTCATTCCATCGCTATGATTCCAGAGTTCCGTTCAATTTTTTTTCTCCCTGCAATATACATTACAGTTTTTACAGACGCTCACTCAGCATACAAGTCCTTTTTTTCTGCCTATTTGTTGCGTCGCATCCCCCGGCTACATCATCCCGCGTTTCCAGCTCCAGGTTAAATTTCAAGTCTACTAAGTGACTTTTTTTCCGTTCCATTATCGACATCCGAATTTCAACAATATAAACACTAGCTACAAATAACTTTGAACTTTCTTCAAGATCGTCAATCCATCAAGATGTGAAACATTTTTTTCAATATATGCAACTGGATAATATTAATTTTTTTATATAAATTAGGAAAAAAAAAAAGGTATTGATATGAAGTATTCAAAGAAAAATTCATTTATTTAAAATTTGTGAGAGATCTCTCAGGTAATAAAAAAGAAGGTGAAAGAAATGTATAATAGATGAGGCTGCCTTGAATAAAATTCCAGTGTTGATTTCAAGATGTTTTTGTTGTTTTCTGAAGTTGTCAAACATATCTACACGACACCGGGGTAAGTCACTTATTTATTTTATTTTCGTTTTTTTGGATTTTCAAACATGAAGGGCACCCAGGGCTGTCGTAGGCCTGGCGTTATTGCGGTAATTTTTCTTCACTTTGTTACTTCTACTTACGTTTCGGCCTTAAACTTAATTAACTTTTCTTTGTTTTGAATTTCTAGGGAATATTTTCCCATCATTCTTTAACTTTTCTTTTTTTAAGCCAGACAAAATTAAATGAACTAAATGCATCACAAATGATGCGTGTCACACCACATTACTTTAAACCTTTACTTACATCAATAGCAAGAGCTTGAACTTTAGTACAATTGTCTAATCTTAGCAGACTAAAGAGCAGCTTGAAGTGACCTATGCACTGCATTTCCACTCCTTAGAAAAAATATTGTAAATCAAGATACATTAGAGCATTGTATTAAAAACAACAAAAAATATACACATATATTACCAAAATAAAAGCCAGTTTGCTGTTTTGGGTAGTCATAGTGGAAAAAACGTAGTAACAGGTAACCAATAATAAAAAAATAATAAAGAAAACATATAGTTTATTATGTTTCAGTTCCTGTCCACAGTATGTCAAAATTTATTATAGTACAAAGAAAACTAGTTTTATCAAACAATTTTAAAAAAAAGATAAATAAACAGAACTGACTATGGAGGTCCAGTTCTTAAAATGCACTGGTATCTATCTACTTTAACGAAGTTCGTCAAGTTCAAAGTTAAATATAATAAAATCCAACTAAAGAAAATCATTCAACAATAAACAATGCATCCTGTCATGAGCTTTGTGATGTTTTCATCATATCTTGATTGGAATATGCTGAATGAAGAAGTTCATTAAGCCAAGAAAAAAATTTAGAAGCAATTAACTAAAATTTGGACAGAAAGCTAAAACTAAGTTTTGATAAAATGTCAAAAGTTTAGCTAAAGATTCAAAGCGTTGTATGGTCTGTCACGCAGTTTTGTCAGTGAGTCAATTACAAGACAGTTATTGAATTAACAATTAAAATACATATTAAGATTTAAAAATAGACGCCTGAGTCAGTATCTAGCTTTCAGAGTGATTTTCAAGGATTAAAGGAGTATGCATGTTGTATCACTGGCTGAACTTGTAGTATCCTGTACTTCTTACACATTTTGTTAATGTTACTGGACAACTAGAACAGCATCAAGGTTCCATATTAGGCTAACAAAGGATTACTCAAGCTTCATAGACAAAATAGCTAAGATAGGTTTTATTCTCAGACATTCGTTCTAGCATGTAATTTATTCTGTAAATCGAGAGCCATCCAGATTTTTGACATTTTTACGGTTTCTGTAAGTGTTACAGCTAAATAGAGAAAGACATCGAGTTCACGATTTGACTAGTGAAACTGCATAGATAAATTTTAAACTCTTTAAAAGAAAACTCGGGAAACGAGACTTAGTAGGGTAAAATTCCTTTTTTTTCTTTCTGAATATTTAATTAAAAAAATTAAACCATGCAAAGACAAATAACAGCAAGCAAAGTAATTTTTAGAGAAAAAACTGAAAGTTTTAAAGAATTTTAAAATATGGTACGACTTTAAATTGTTAATACCTGGATTATTTCTTATAACATTCCGAAGAGCTTCCAGCGCCATTTCCACATTGGTCAGACGCGTTTGATTTGTTTCCGTCTTAACACCTGATGCTACTAACGACATAAGGGAATAAAGATATTGAGCTTGCGAACATAGGAAATCTAAAATTTCCAGAGTAAAATGCTTTGGATTCTAGAAAAGAAAATATGCATCAGAAAAATTAGTTAAAAAGAAAAACAAAAACTAGTTAAAATTTATTTTAAAATACATATTGTTCGACTGGGAAAACAGAAAAGGATACATCAAATGCAATAGTTTGAACACTTTACAAATGAAATTGTTTGACATATTAAACGAAAAGTCAAAAGCAATCAGCGCACTTAATTCTCCGCAATTTCAATTCACTGAAGTAAAAATGTTTTTCTAGCCTACGAGTGAAAACCAGAGATTTACTGACAGCACTTGAAATAATTTATGATACATATACAAAAACTAGTCGCTTTTATTATTGCTAATACCACTAAAGAAATCCAAGCCTTACTCACATTGGAATATATATCTTTTATGGTCATGAGAAACACCTCTTAGAATGCAAAAAATATTAATATATGGAAGGAAAGACATTTTAGATTTTCCATTGATTGGATGCCTTTTCATCAAAACCATAATTTTCTCTTTGTATTAAGAGGGTTTCCAGTAACCTTGAAATATAAGACTGCAATTTTTATTGCTGTTAGTGCTTATAACGTTGATTTTAACATTTTAACTCTAATGCTGATCAATCAATTTTCTATGTAAAAAAATATTTTTAAATAATAATGAAAAGGCATTCCTTGTAATGCCGAAATACATGTCTGCAGTATCCCTGTTTACTTGTGCCTCCTTAACATTGTAATTTTCTCTACAATAATGAAACTATTTACACATTAAACACAAATTGACTTGGTGATTTACTATCCAGTTCTTAAAAGTGGTAACCTTTTCTTTTTGGCATAAAATATGAAAAGTTATTAAACACATTTAAATAATTTAAAACAACTTAAAAACCTTGATAAAGTTTGTCTATGTTACAAGTTGTTTTTGAACTGTATTCTAGAGAAATGAATAAATCTTCGAATTTTCAAACTTAGTTTCATTTGACATTACTCAGGCTCATCATTTCAAATTTTTTCAGAGGGAGGGGGCAAGGGGTGTATACACAATGTAAATTTTACAAAAAAAAAGGCAAAAACCAATCTTACTTGCATGTAAATACATTGATTCCCCAAAGCGCGAGGGGTGAGAAATGAAAGGCCTGACATTACTTCAAAAATAAATTAGCTACAATTGTACAGTTGCAATAGTTTTTACTACAACTGAATAAGATAATATATAGATAATTATTGAGGGCTTTTGTTACTTAATGGAATTATACTCGGCATAAAAATAATACCTCAAGAGGAAAAGTTGGCTGTTCATTATATACACGGATGAAAATTTCACCAATTATAAGTTCTGAGCTATGAGCAGAAAATTTGAATTCACTTCCATATGAAGGATCACATTCACCCTACATAAAGAAAAGAAATCAATATGTATGCAACAACATATAAGAGTTGACAAATTTTAATGATAGAGTGAATACATTTTGATAAACACATTGCAAAAATATTTATTTTAATTACAGTGCATCAATATCACTTTAAAAATTAAACACGTCAACTTTAACCCATTTATGCCCAAGTTTTTTTTAACAATTTTTTTCAATTTTTATCTGTTTAGAACTCTTACTTGGAATGTTTTACATACATTTTAGGCTTAAAATAGTTCGCCAATGCCATATTTATTAAGTTATTTAACGTCCTGTTTATGGGATATTTTCCAGATATGTGAGCAAAATACGACCTTACTTGACTTTACTTTTGCAAAGTAACATTATAGAAGGCATTTGTGATCAATTTTAAGCAAATCATTTTAAAATGGTTTAATTTTATGAAAAATAAGTTCGCAAAAAAAACTTAGGGTCATTCCATGCCAAGTGTACAAGGCGTCCCCACTCGACCCCCTCCGATTTTGATGAAAATTTTTTTGGATGTACATATAAGACTTGCATGAAACCATACCAAATAAAAGGTCTTTTTTTCGTGTCTTGAAAAAAATGACCAAATCGTCAAGTTTGAGCTTTTATTACTCGCGAACTTAGACGATTATCAGGCTCAAATTTGGTGATTCTGATCAATGTTTAGGGTAGAATAGCCTACTTATGTAACAAAAGCTCCATGCACTGTAGATTTTTTGCAATTTGCTGCCAAAGTTGGCAAAAAATCGTATTTTGACAAATTTTGACCGTCCGTTTTCAGCTTGTATCTGCTGAGAGAATGACTTTCTGAAACTAATTCTTTCCTCGTTTGTAGCCTGATAGTTCGTCCGCAAGGTGTGCAAGTGGCATCTTGAGAGCTCAAATAATTGCTGAATTATGCGAGTTGAAATTCCAGTCAAATTTCTTTTTCCTCAATTTTGTCTCAATTTCAAAGGGCAATATCTCAAAAGGGTCATCTTGAATTTCAATTTAGTTTTTGTGTGCGCATCCATAAAAAGTCAAGAAATGGCAAAAAATAAAGTTTCGTTTATAAAAAAAATAATTATCTTCTTATCGCTGCTATAAGAGCTTAAGTCTTTTCCTATGTGCTATTTTTAAGCTCTTGAAACAGAATTTCTGATGATATGTAACTTGACAAGGTTGTTGGTCATTAATGTTTTAAGGTCATAAAAAGCATTTTCCCATTTTTCATCATTTTTCTTTATGGGCAAATTGCAATCACAAGCTGAATATCTAGACAGATCCTCGGCAGTATAAAGAATGAATTTTCAATTAATACTTATCATATTTTCAATTACTATTGTTATCATTTACATGGTGGAAATAATTGCAATATTCAACTCTATCGAAAACTTTCGTTATCGCTTTTTAGCATAATGGCTTTGCAGTCTCGTTATACATATTTTGAATTCACCTACACACCATATTAACTGTTTTATTTATTATTTATCTCATTTATTAATTATTTTATTTTTATTTTTTTGAAAAGGAAACATTGCTTTTTATAAATTTAAAATATTAATGACACCTTGCCAAGTGACATATCATCCGAAATTCTGTTTCAAGAGCTTAAAAACAACACATAAGAAAAGACTCAAGCCCTTATAGCAGCGATAAGAAGATAATTATTTTTGTTTAAAACGAAACTTTTTTTTTGGTATTTCTTGAATTTATACGGATGCGCACACGAAAACTAAAGTTCAAAAATATCTAAAAAAGGGTTTTTTCATCAGAACATAAGTACAATAGCTCCTTTAAATTTTAATAGAACAAATTGACATCAACTTTTGAGGTCTAATGTCTTTTTTTCTTTGATTTCACGTTGAATGACGTACACATTTTTGATCTGCAAATATCCCCTTGAAACTGGTTTGTCTCAAAAATAAAAATAACAGTTTTTAGTTAAGAAAAGTGTGTTCTTTCCAATGATGTAAAGAAAATTGAAATTCAAGATGACCCTTTTGAGATATTGCCCTTTGAAATTGAGACAAAATTGAGGAAAAAGAAATTTGACTGGAATTTCAACTCGCATAATTCAGCAATTATTTGAGCTATCAAGATGCCACTTGCACACCTTTCGGACGAACTATTAGGCTACAATTGAGGAAAGAATTAGCTTCAGAAAGTCATTCTCTCAGCAGATACAAGCTAATAACGTATGGTCAAAATTTGTCAAAATACGATTTTTTACCAACTTTGGCAGCAAATTGCAAAAAAATCTACCGTGCATGGAGCTTTTTTTACACAAGTAGGATATGCTACCCTAAACAGTGATTAGAATCACCAAATTTGAGCCTGATAATCGTCTTAGGTCGCGAGCAATAAAAGCACAAACTTGACAATTTGGTCATATTTTTCAAGACACGAAAAAGAGGCCTTTATGAAATAATTTTTATTGGCTGAACCATAAGACTTATGGAGCTATAATTTGGTATGGTTTCATGCAAGTCTTGTATGTACATTAGGGTGGAGCGAAAAAAATGAATTTTTGATTTTCGTAAACGGGTACCTTTCATTTACTGTGAATGAGGATAAGTAACAATTCTGTAAAATATTTCACTTTTGCGACGTCATCTTTAGTCTGCGCATTCGGCCTAAAGTTTTGAAATTTTTGATTTTTTTAATATTTTTTCAAATTTTTTAAAAAATATTACAAATGATAAAACTAGTGACGGGTGGATATTAAATGGAAGAAAAAAGTTTGAAATATACAAGGAATTTTTTCAAACCATTTTTAATTATGACTTCAGTCTGCGCATTAGGCCCAAAGTTCATCAAATTTCCCAAAATTTCTGATAGTTTCAACATTTTTTAACTCAGTTTTTCCCCTCAATATTCACTTAAAGTGTCTTCAAACCTGTTTTTGTTCATTTTGTTATTACTTTGCACTCTGCAACTCTTCGCTAGCTCATGTGGAACTACCCAGGACTCACCACGAGGAGGTGGCCGCACTTTGGGTGCCACCTGCGCTGCCCTTGCATCCAACCAATGAGAGCATACATTAACATTTTTTAGACAAGTCAGGAACAATAAAATGTTTCTTTAAATAGGATATTGTTGTCATTGTTTTTGATGGATGCTCTACAAAGACAGGAAAATACAAAGGTGTAATACGGAAACTGGAAGAAAAACTTGATAGACCTCTGTAACGGGATATTTGCCAATTACATTTGAATGAACTTAATTTGCGACATTTTTTGCAAAAGCTAGATAGACCTACCAGTGGACCAAAGTCATTTTTTGGGCGTGTTGGGCGAAACTCGGCAACATTTATACTTTTAAATCAGTTCAATTTGAACTGAACCTATAGAATTTGTCATTGATCAGATAGATTTTGACAATAAAAATGATTTAAGTACTGAGCAACAGTAACTTCATGAGATGAGCAAGATAGTTTTGACTGGGAAAAATCCAAAAAGTTCTGAAACAAAGCTTTCCCAAGCCAGATGGTTGACTACAGCAAACATAATCTACTATACTATAATTTTTAAAAGAGTTAATAACTTTCGGAGTAAAAGTTCCTAGCTCTTTTAGGATGAAGTGCATACGTTACTAATTTAGCTATAAATTTGTGCGAGATTATAAAGAGTTATACTTATCTCTCCGAGAAAAAGCAGAAAATTGTATTCACATTCATTCAAAACAATGTATACTTTGCACCCTAGAAATATGCTGTTATCGATACCTATATGTATACAGGGTGAGTTCGATCGAATCTGCCATACGAAAAGGGGTGATAGAAGAGCCCAAGTGGAGTATAGAACCACCCATTAGCGGTGTCAATTCGTAACTGTAACCGAATTATGGTATATTTAAGGAAAATTCGCAAAAAAACAAAATTCTGAGAAAAAGACCAATTTCTGACGTTTCTGTTGGGTCTACGCACAAAATAAGCACATATTTCGAAAGAGCAGAAAAAATCCTTTAAAATGACATCTTTTTCATCAGGATAGTCGCACTTTGTAGTGAGTTACAAGCTTTCAAACACTGGAAACACTCAAAAATGAAATTTCATTAAACTTTTCAGCCAAAAATTTCAGAAACAACCGTATGAGCTACCACCGGTCAAATGCCCCAAAAACTTTCCCATTTCACTAGCTTTCAAATGATACAACAGAAAATCCTATTGGGCTTCAAGTTCAGCAGATATTCCAGCTTTTGTTTGAAACAGTATGAAAATCGTCCTTTGTCAGAATATGGAAACCAGCAAAGAGTCAGACTTTTATGTTCTAAATTTTCTATTTCATGTAAGTGTACTGGTTTATTTATTCAAGAAAAGGAAAATTTTATAACTAAATATTAAATTGTAACACTTTATTAAGTTAATAATCACAACAGAAGATAACAACACGTAGAAACAAAGGAAGCATTACTTTAACGCGCTTTTCACAAAGAAAAATTCAAAATTAAATGAGTTACACTAACATCTATGAGTACATTTACATGTAAACAATCCTCAACATTTCCCAGAGCTACTGAAATTATCATCCCCCACACCGGATAGATGCCCTTGGCCTTTTAAGAGCAAAAACTACCGTCGCTCTCAATGAAATTTCATTTCTCACTTTTGCTACTGCTACATCAAGCCAAATGCGCAAGTCCTGCAAACTGGTTGCATCTGAGCAGTAAACTGCTTGTTTCAAGAATCTCCAAACAAAGAAGTTTGCTGGCGTCAGGTCTGATGATCTAGGTGCCCAAGGAATAGGACCCAAATGACAGGATGAATGGACTCTATGAAATTAAATTTCATAGAGAGCGACGGTAGTTCTCGCTCTTAAAAGTCCAAGGGCATCTATCCGGTTTGGGGGATGATAATTCCAGTAGCTCTGGGAAATTTTGAGGATTGCTTACATGTAAATGTACTCATAGATGTTAGTGTAACTCATTTAATTTTGATTTTTTTTTTGTCAAAAGCGCGGTAAAGTAATGCTGCCTTTGTTTCTACGTGTTGTTATCTTCTCTTGTGATTATTAATTTAATAAAGTGTTACAATTTAATATTTAGTTATAAAATTTTCTTTTTCTTGAATAAATAAACCAGTACACTTACATGAAATAGAAAATTTAGAACATAAAAGTCTGACCCTTTGCTGGTTTCCACATTCTGACAAAGGACGATTTTCATACTGTTTCAAACAAAAGCCAGACTATCTGCTGAACTTGAAGCCCAATATGATTTTCTGTTGTATCATCTGAAAGCTAGTGAAATGGGAAAGTTTTTGGTGCATTTGACCGGTTGTAGCTCATACGGTTGTTTCTGAAATTTTTGACTGAAAAGTTTGATGAAATTTCATTTTTGAGTGTTTCCAGTGTTTGAAAGCTTGTAATTCGCTATAAAGTGCGACTATCTTGATGAAAAAGATGTCATTTTAAAGGATTTTTTCTACTCTTTCGAAATATGTGCTTATTTTGTGCGTAGACCCAACAGGAACTTCAGAAATTGGTCTTTTTCTCAGAATTATGTTTTTTTGTGAATTTTTCTTAAATATACCATAACTCGGTTACGGTTACGAATTGACACCGCTAATGGGTGGTTCTATACTCCACTTGGGCTCTTCTATCACCCCTTTTCGTATGGCAGATTCGATCGAACTCACCCTGTATAAATGGATGTATGTATGTTTGTTCCTTATACAAATCCAGTTTTCGTCGGATTTTCAACAAAATTGGCACAGAGGTTTCTTGATGCACTAAAATTCACATAGTCGGGGTTTTGAAATTTTAAAAAAATCCAAAAAGCACAAAATTCAAACTTTTTGTCTGAAAATAGCCATTTTTTTTCACCTTTGAATAGATAAGGTAATAGAAATAAGCCTTTAAGCATACAAATTGATAAAATGCAACACGTTTAAATAGGAGTATTTTCCAACAAAGATTACGGTTAACAATGAATTATCAATTTAAAGCTCACCTATTTCATTTTAGCATGAAATAAGTTTTTATATTCCCATGTAGATAGAATTCATTCAAATATATTTTTAGAGCTATGTTCTATTAATAAGCACCCGGGCAACGCCGGTAATAATCTAGTTAGTTTATAAGAGAGAGCATATAAAGAAACTTGTTTTAAATCGTATTATCAACGCTCAATCTAGAAAACAACCAAGCAAACAAGTGAAAACGCTTCAGATCCCAAAAATAGATAAAAATATATTTTCATACATTACATACATAAATCAAAAGCCAGAATACATCGATATGTTTTCTTGTCATGATGTGGAAATTACAAAGCCACCTTTTATACGTAATTTAACAACACAATATTTACAAAGATTACTGGAAACTGAGAATTTAAATATGATTTCTGAATGCGCTCTTTTTAAACTTCCATTCAAGACCCAATCAGTTGAAAGAGCTGTCAAATAGGTCACAAGCTCTTCAAAATTGGTATGTAATCACAGGAAAAGAAAAAGTTTAGTAAAAACGAGAATATCTGATAGAAATATTAGATCAATTTACGACACAAAAGAACAATTTAACTGTTGAAGACGTATCTAAGAAATGTAAATCCGTGCTCGCATTGGTTGGAAGGAAGAGCTCACGTGTAGGACTAGAAGTACGGTCACCTCCTCGTGGTGAGTCCTGGGTAGTTCCACATGAGCTAGCGAAGAGTTGCAGAGTGCAAAGTAATAATAAAATGAACAAAAACAGGTTTGAAGGCACTTCAAGTGAATATTGAGAGGAAAAACTGAGTTAAAAAATGTTGAAAATATCAGAAATTTTGGGAAATTTGATGAACTTTGGGCCTCATGCGCAGACTGAAATCATAATTTAAAATGGTTTGAAAAAATTCCTTGTATATTTCAAACCTTTTTCTTCCATTTAATATCCACCCGTCATTAGTTTTATCATTTGTAATATTTTTTTTTTAAATTTGAAAAATATTAAAAAAATCAAAAATTTTAAAACTTTAGGCCAAATGCGCAGACTAAAGATGACGTCGCAAAAGTGAAATATTTTACAGAATTGTTACTTATCCTCATTCACAGTAAATGAAAGGTACCCGTTTACGAAAATCAAAAATTCATTTTTTTCGCTCCACCCTAATGTACATCCAAAAAAATTTTCATCAAAATCGGAGGGGGTCGAGTGGGGATTTTCTCGAAATTTGAGACCTTGACATGGAATGACCCCTAACTTTCTGTGGCTACCCATGCTGGATCGTTGCTTGACTGATTTGTCTGAAAATAGCTGTCAATAAGTAAACTCTGATGTCCAACTAGTGGCTCTAACTGGTTTTTTCAAGAAGAAGGACTATTTTACTTGTGAAAAACAGCTTTAGTAAAATGATATACCCATTACAGGTTTTTGTAAGCAGTAACTAACAAGCGTCCCGTCTTTAGGCTACTGGGCATAAATGGGTTAATTGTAGGTCAGCTTTGTAAAATCAGGCTTTGATCCAAATAAAAAATATGCTGCATCCTTTTTAACAAAATAAACAATAGTGTTCATTAAAGCAGTAAGTCACCGCTCTATGAATAAATATAATAGATACTAATATATCATACATACCTGATAAAGAAATAAATAAATCTTGTGCAACAAAGTAACAAAACAAAGTTAACATTGTTTGGTTAATTAAATATCATTCTTGTCTTTGGAATAAAAATTGATACTCACGGTTCTTATTTTTTCATTTCTCTGTGTTTCTAAAAATTCATTTAGTTCAGCTCGTGTAGCATTATTCCATATGAGATAGGGATTTTCAGTGTTACTGTTTAAAATTTTTAAAACCTGTAAATAAAATAAAAGTGAAACAATATATAGTAAATGCCTTCTAATTTAAAAGTTATTTATTTCATAATAATTTGAATCAAAATGAACCTGTAACTTGTTGTGTTAGTTAGTTTGTTTGTTTGTTTGACAGCCATATAATTCCACAAACTTAGACAAAAGGGAATGACACAAAAAATTGGCAAGATTCAATTTAAATATTAGCCAATTTTTAATCATTTCTAATCAAGGGGGGTATCTTTCAACAATGTTAAATAAAAGAATTCCTGATAAGAGTTTGGAGATTTAGATCTTTTAAAGGGGAGGTGGACTGCATAAGATATTTCTTAAGGAAAAACTGTAAAAACCTTTTGAACTTGAGGTTCATATGATGGATCTCTAAAAACTCATAATTTTTTTCACGGGGGGGGGGGGGGGTTAGGAAGAGAAATATAAAGGATGTAGCTTTAAAAATGTACCAATAAATAAATAAATAAATATAACTGCATTCATTATTTCATTTGATTTCTTAAAATGGCTTCACGCTGGTATGATCAGAAAAGTAGGTAATTTTCATTATCACTTTAACTATTTCTCGGACATGTTTTACAAATAAAATGTAATAATTCATTTTTCAGAAGCAATTTTGTGGAAAAAAGAAGACTTATGTAGATTGCATGAGCTTACTTCAGAAACGTCTCCTTCGCCTAATTGACGCACTAAATATGCAGTTAACATTGCAGTCAGAGACATATGAACAGCATCATTTCGGGGAGTTTCATTTTCTCCTGAGCCATAACCTCCTATCCTGCATAGTGCTCGCATACTCAACTTAGCAAGTTGATTGGCAATTTCCTGAAAATATTTGCCCAATAAATGGCATTTAGATCTTTCAGGAAATTTTAAATTCTCAATTTACCATGATAAGCAGTAAATAAATATAAAAGCATTTTCATAAAACAAGTATTAAAAATATATCAAGGAAAAAATAAACCAAGTTATATCAAAAAAATATTTATACATATATGTATATAAAGCAGCATGTATAACAAACCTGTTTGTTTGTTTCTTCAGACCTTTCAACACCACCTTCTTCAAGAGTAAAATCATAGTTGAAAAGGAAAATTAATAAATGGAATAAGACACCAGACTGGTATAGACGTGTTTGAAGCACATCATTAACTGCAAGAGCACTAATACATTCCACAACAACAGCACACAATTTTGTTAGATGCTGCAAAAATATATCACATCATTACTTCTCAAATCACTGTCTTGTAAGTGTACATTTTCTGTATCAGATTTTTACTTATTTATTTTTTCATAATTTAAATTCAAAATGACACTTCTAACTATTTACAAATGCTTTAACACATTATTGTAATTAAAGTATGAAAAAATAGGAAAAAATTACAGGAACAAACATAATTATAAATTACCAGTTGTTGAAATCCCATTAAAAAATTAACTATACAGTAAAATACCAATTTAATATTTTTTGTAGGAAAAAAAACCTCTTATTTTTATTTAAAGCTTGTATAAACCATGAAATAGTATTTTTTTCTTTTCTTTTGTTTATTGATTTTATGCCTTTATTTAATTTATTATTTTTTGTTTAAGGGGTTACAGTACCTCAAAAATGACCAAAAGACCAAAAAAATTTTTATTGCTTATTTCAAAAGTAAAAGTTATTTAAAATACTCAGAAAAAAACAGCATTGTTCTAGCTAAATTATTTAAAAAGTTATGAGTGACTTTAGGGCATACATGCTATGTGTTCTAATGGAAAAGCCAAACTTTAAAGTGCTTTTTCTCGGTGATCAGTTTTTAGTGTTTCTATGTTACTAGAAATGCTAAGGAATTTTTTCTATTAAAGATATAACTTTAAAGCAATATTTTTTGCACTCAGGATAATATATTTAACAAAACTGTGCATTGAATAAGCGTTTTATAAATTACAAAAATTTTTAGAGTTTGTTAAACCTCGAAGAACAAAATTTTCTAAGATTTTTTTACATAAAAGGTCACAAAATATTTTCTAATCAAAATATAAGAAATTGAATACACAGATTTGTTGAGGTTTTCCTTGTGATCATTTCGCAAAAAGAAATTTTGAAATTAGTGCAAAAACAAAAAAGCCTTAGGGTTTTAAAAAAACTGAAATTTTCTTACATTTTTCAAATTTTCAAAAAAAGTTTTCAAAATTTTTGATGTTTGAAAATAAATTATTGATTTTTAAACAAGTGCAGAAACAAATATTTCAAAGAATTAACTCTTTCACTTAAATTAAAGAAATTTGTTAGAAAGGTACTGTAACCCCTTAATACTTATTCTTTCCCTTGTTATATTATCTAATATTTAAAAAAAAATTATATAAAACCAGTACGTCTAAAGTCGCTTATTATATCACAACTTATAATGAATTGTTTAAAATACAATTATTGGTTTATTTGGGACACAAGTTTTAAGATAAAATAAAAGGAAAAAAACTCATATACTAATGTACTGTCTATTTTCTTAAAATCTAAAAATTATGCTTAATTTTAAAAATCAAAAGTTGTCAATTATCTATAATTTTTGGAAATCTGTTCATAAATTGTTAATAATCAATGTTTTTTAAGTCGTCGCAGTGGTGTTGTGCTCTACTATTCAACACTTTCAATACATTCTTCTGCTGACTTATCAGTTCCATCATTTTTCTGTTTAAATGTAACAATCTTGCAAACATGATTGTACTAATGTGGAAGCTAAAGAAATATTTTGAACAATTTTCATCCATATTTTGAACTTTTGAGACGACATATCTGAAGGATTTTCTATCTTTTAACGATGTTCTTGTCAACTTTTTTTGAAATTTTTGAATAGATAAAGTCGTAACTTCAGCAAAGCTGTATCCCTGATTTAAACACTGCTTATATTAAAAGTAGTAATGATTATCTAAAGTGATAATTTTAATACAGTTGAAAAGAGAAAATTGGGACTGAGTGATTTTGACAACAATAAGCAATTGATAGCATGAATTGTAATGAAATTAAGCAGAGAGGACTGTGTTTAAAAATAAGTATACGTACTTTGAAGTACAAAATACGACAAAGGTCTATGATCATGGCTGGCATTTCAATCATGCGTTCTCTGCAACCTTTAAACTGAGCAGCAACAGCAAAACACCTTGATATATGAATACAAACTTGAGTAGAAAGATCATCCATTTTTGACGAATGACTTAAAACCCCAACACACCTTGAGAATGCTTCTTGCAATGCCTGCAAAAGAAAAATTACAGGTGAGGCATTCAATAATTTTTAAGATGTATTGTTATTTTTTTAACCACAAAATGTAAATATTAGCAAGTATTTAGAACAGACAGGCAGGAATGCCTAGGTCTGTGGCAATTACCTACTTATATAAGCATAGCTACAAAAAAAAAAAAAAAAAAAAAAAAAAACCTATTGTTTATTTTTAGAAGAGAAAATGCATATGAAAACACAGTATGATTTGCAATTTGCTAAAAGAGTTCCATTAAAAAATTCAAAATGAATTGACTTGCTGAGGCAACTCTATGTATTTATACATTTTATATTCTCATAGTGAAACTTGTGGTCAAAATAGCAAAAAATTACTTCAAATATTGAACAAATAAAAGTAATATATCCATATCCAATATATTTGCTTCTTTACCTCCAGGCCACTTTCTCTGCGCAATTCTTCAGCATTTAGAGCTGAACAGTTAACAGTATGATATGCAGTTTCTGCAGCAGCAGCCAATAAAGGAGCTGATTTTGAAAACAATTGAGCATCATCAGTTTCTAATCTTATTGTTTTCACTAACATTGGGTATCCTGAATACTTGTAAGGATGTAAAACTGAAAATTATAAAAAACACTAATTAGTATCAAAATTCCAGCCAAAAAATCCAACAATTTAAGGCAGGAATTCAAGTGAAACAGGCGATCGCAAATTACAATCTCTACTTGAAATGAATTACATTAGAACGTTTCTTGATAAAAACATCGTGACGTCAGCGTGACGTTTGCCTATGAAAAGCGAGCTAGATAAAACGTCACAGCCTACTTGGCGAATAAGAGGAGATCGCTGAGTGCTTGTGAGCTCTTATTGGCTCCACCCGTAGTGACATCATGCCAAGTTAAGTTGATGATAATATAATTCACTTCCAGTAGCGATTGCAGTTCGAAGCGATTGCAATGGTGTTTCACTTGAATTCCTGCCCAAGATAGATATGGAAAAATAAACTTACCATCTTTATACTGGCTAAAAAGTATTGTTTGAGTTTGTAAAATGAGTACAACATTATGGGGATCAGGTCCTTCACATTGTCGAGATGATTTACTGCATAAGAACTCATATGCTTTGCTGACACTCTCAAAAATTTCCTGCAATCAAAAAGGGGGAAAAATGCAAATAAATGATTTGCACACATATGCTTGCAGGTACAATGAACTCATTTTTAAGTGTGAAAGAAGAAAATTTATGGAGAAAATAACACCAAATAAAATCCTTAAAGTCACTTTTTTTTTAATATTAGAAGAGCAATTAATTATTTCTGGGGAGCTCTGCGAAATGGGGAAGGTATAGTCTTTGAATATAAAAAATACCTTTGTGCTATTGATGTGAAGTTTTAATCCAACATTAAAGAAGCACAAATATACAGGTATAGTCTTTGATTCAAGTCAGGCTACCTTTGCTGTTGTATTGCAATGATAGCACAATGTAACTCAACAGTTATAACGTGTCCTTTGAATGAGCTCAAGAAGTAGCAATACTCTCTCCCACAAGGACAGGCTTAAACTTATAGAAGAAAAACTTAATGCAGTTTATCAAGAAAAAACTGAAAATGAAAGAAAACACAAGAGGAAAAGATGAAAAAGATTTTTAAAATATAGTCTGCACATGTAGTCATTCATAAAAAAATTAATCATAATTCATAAAGAAAACTCCCACGAAAAATAGTTAATTTAAAGTCTTAAGAAAAAATATGGAGTCTGACTATCATTTATAGGAAAATAAACTACAGTTGATTCTCTATTTAACGACTTTCAAGGAACCACAAAAATCGTCCTTAACTTAAATGCGTAATTAAACATAATATTTTTAAAACTACAATGGGTGATTAAGGACATGGAAAGCAGTTTTTAAATACAGAAAATAGTTAAATAGAGCATCCTTAAACAAAGAACCAACTGTGATTGAAAGAATACAATTCAAATAAAGATACAAACATTGTCTTTGATGAAATCATTAATTCAACTCAACAAATAAGTTTAGTAACATAAAAAGTGTGAATATTAATCATGGGTGAAACTGATCTTGACCAAAAACATCCTTAAAAGTGCTATATGCACGAACAGTGCTTTAAGCATGTAAAACAGGTAAATTCAAGAGGAGTCTAAGAATTCAGATAGAGAATTTCACAACTGCTGCTTATGGTCACTATTTTGCAACATCTGCTCTTGATTGCAGATGATAAGAAGGAATTTTTCTTTTGTTAATCAGCCATTCTTTTGTTCATGATAATTCTTATTTCCTGCATTAGAGATCACGGGTGCCCTGAACATGTGCAGACATTTTGAATTTGCCGAATGGAACTCCAAATTTTTCTGAATGATAAAACACAGGTATGATGCCACACATAAATGCCATAAATATGACTAATAAAGAGGGGCATTTGAAAATTTTAGCTATGTTCCCAAGTTTGCTGAATCGCTGGACAAAGTTTGCCAAAAAAGAAAATTTTTGGAAGGTCACAGTGATCTCCAGTGACCTCCCAACGGGGCGCCCTTTTGAAACCACCCTTTTGCTGTAGTTTGAGCATCAGCTTAGCTTATTTCTCATAAAAACTTTATAGTGTATTAGTGTGGGTTATGCTCATATTTACTTAACATACACATTTCTATTGATATCAAAAATACCAGAATTCAGGGATTAATCAGTTAAAAGACTCAGATTCCAGGATAGTCTAAGAAAAGTTTCACTCCAGATCAATCTTTCAATCCTGCTATCTAATGATAAAATGAAAAAGCTTAAGAGATAAATAGCACTAAAATGAAAAGGTAGCTCTTACTCGGCCTTCTGGATTTTTGTCAGGATGATATTTCTGAGCCAATTTAAAGTATGCTTTTCGTATCACATTTTCGTCAGGCCTAAAAATCATGAGAATTTAACAAAGTGAAAAAAAAAAAAAAGAAATTCTTTTAACTAGAAAATAGCAATATCATTGAAGCATGATTATATGAAGCACTGAGAAGCAAATGAGCATAAAAGAAAATATTAGAAATTTGAACTTATGCAAATGATAAAATTAACTTTCCTCCGTTTTTGGGAAAGAGTACTAGTAGCTCTGCTAGGAACTGCTGTACAATATTATTTTAAAAAATGTTTCAATGAAACACTACTTATGAGCTAATCGTTGAACACATTTTACTCAAAAATTTAAAAAGTCCACTAACATCCCATTGCTTCTCACTGCATCATATCTCATTTCATAGGAGGAAATTTTAAAGCCCATTTTGGGAATCTTCAAGTCACAAAATTTGAAAAATTTTCAAGTTAAAGAATTTTTTGAGAACAAATACAGAATTCATCAATTTCATTTAAAATTACAAAAGAACATTGAAGAAAATTAAAAACAAAAGAATAGGTTGATTAAATTATTACTTCTCATGCAATATTAAAATCTCTTATGAAATTATTTGGAAAAGAGCTTACTAACTGCACTTAATTTTGACCTAATGGATAAATTCTGTTAATGCAAATGGTTACCATCATTTAAAACCCATAAAACTGACAGTTGAAATATTAAATGACTTACTGCTCCTCCCGTCTGAGCCCTAAAGTTTCATATGCTTCTTCAACAGATAAAACAGGTGGCTTTTTTTCAACTTCATGCTTCCAGGCTTCTAAAACGTCTTTTAGTAATTTAACCTGAAATATTAAATGAGTATAAAGCAAACTATTCTGGAGTGCTCACTTTGCTTTCAAAAAATAGTAATGAAATAATTGAGAGATTTACATGATCGAGTGATTCAGATAATCCAATAATCACCACTTAAATGAATCCCTTGAGTAGTTTTAGAATTAAATCAACCTCTAGAATGAGCAAGAGTCTGCTTCTTGGATGGTCTAGAATTGTTGTAAATGTGATATGATAAAATTTCTCTTGTTAACTCAAAATCACTCCGCTTATCTCGAAGTTTCAGTCAATTTACTGTCCCAATTTTTGCTCATCCAATTTTTAGAAGTGAAACCAACCAACCACTTGAGCTTTAAACGTCTGACAGAAAGTTTACTGCAATTTTTATCATTTGCTCCTTTAGTGAGAGAGCAAATTTTCCTTTATTGAGGGCCTAATTTAATTGACATGCCCTCGGTCAACTCCAGACAAGAGAAAAGTCCGAAATGCACTTGTTATTTAACCTTTTCTGAGCAGCTATTTAAATAAATGTTCTTTTCAGTGTCTTCTCTAGAACTTAGTACAAAAGGAGAAATAAAAAGAGTTTGAAGAGAGATTAGCAATACAAAGCATTCCCGACTTTTCCTTCAATGTTTAGTAAGATAAAATTGTCGTGATGCAGTGTCCTATCTATCTCCTGGGAGAAAGCTAATCAGTTGAATTCTTCACTTGAAGAAATTCTGCTAATAGCAGAGCTGCTGAATGCTCAACTGTGAGAAAAAAGTACAAAGTAAGTGCAATTTTTAACAATTTTTTTATGAATTTTCTGTTTCATAATTAGAATCCCATTTTTACTTCTAGAGATGAAATCAGTTTTCATTCTTTTCTGTGCATTTCTGGATGTGTTTCCCTAATTACCACTACAAGTGTCAAATAAAAACAATAATTTTTAATTTTTGGTGTCTCGAACTTGGATTAAGTCGAATATTTTTCTTGGTCCATAGTATTTCGAGATAACGAGAGTTGACAGTATGTATACAGAATAAAATATTTTTTTTTAAGTTTAAGACTATCTAATTTAATGGCATTCAATGGGGTATGACACATGCAGTAAATATCAGAGCATAAAATTCAGTTGATTTAGAAGAAGCATTAACGATGAAAACTACAATGGAACATCTCTACATTTCAGCTAAATCAAAACTGAAACACACAGTGGATAGTACTAATCTAATTAGTAGTCAAATTTAGTGCCTCATTAAGGATTGTCTAAGACAAGAAGTTTTATCTGTTTTAGAGTTGACACTTTTATCTTAATCAATCTAGAACAGCAAATTTAATGATGCCTGTGTTCTTGAAAGAATTCTTCAAGTTGATACACTTGATGCTTCAGTCAGTTCAGAATTTTTTTATGGTGCAACAGTTTATATTTTTGCTTAACTAATTTCTAGTTTTTTTTTTTTTTTTTTTGCAAGATGAAATTTATCCATGAATAGGGTTGCCACTCAAATTTTGCTTTAAAATAGTTGCTTTAGTAGCCTAAAATTCAAAAAATAGTCTCCTAAATAGTCTCCTCAGAGGAATAATTAAGTTGCTTTTTTCATGCATGTAGTTGCACTTTCAATCAATTTTTAAAAGTTTCGAACTCAAAAAAACACTGTGCAATATAACTAACCGCACAACATAAAAAAATATGACTACATCTATTAAGCACAAAATCAAAACTTTATTTCCGAGATTTAACATTTCAACGCATGTTTAGTGGAACTTGTGCTTCAAAAATGTAAGTTAATTTTCTAGCTCTTTTTATAATCACCACAAATAAACTTAATAAATGTAAATATAGTAAAGTAAGCATACTAACTTTGATTTTAAATACAAACATGAATCATAAATGGAGTTAGTCTGTGACTAAAACAAACACGTACTTTCATTATGGTTCAAAATATAGAATGTTTAATTAAAAAATCCTTTGGTGACAAAATAGGAAATTTAGATGTTCCTTGCTTTTTTGGTCATAAAACAATCAATTAAAACTTGATTTTCCTCTGTCAACTAGAAGGTTTAGCCTTGTTTCTTTCCGTTCTACTGCTCTTTCCCTTTCTCTCAAATTCTATGCACCTTCTATCATCCCTTGTACTACTCTAATTTCAGACACATCATTTCTTTGATAGCTGATTTTAGATTGGATTTCTTTCTTGTGCAAATTTTTCAGCCTTTTCTTCAAGTTCTTTAATTGATTCTATTGCACTCTTGCTTTCCGCTTCCCTTTGCTTTTTCAATCATCTCTTCACGTTCTTCGCTTTTTTCAAAGCCTGTTCGTTTAATTTCTTTTGTTCCTCTAAATAGTTTTCATATGACTTGCTTGCCCCATAAGCCAATTTTAAAAGTTCCTTCGCTATTGCCACTTCTCTAACATGTTTATACTTTGTCAAAGCATCTCTAATAATTATCTCTAATAATTAGTCTTTTGTTAAGCATTCTCTCAGACATTTTTGACTTATCGTCAGCTAAAATTCTTTTTGATATGGAGAATCCTCTCTCCACATCCCCATTTCCATGGGACAAGCACAAGCTAATTTTGACAAGGTTATTAAGTAAAGGATACTTCAATACTCCAAAAGGAGTTTTTTTTCCAGTATTTCTCTCCAAAAATGATCAACTTTTTTATACTGGCCATTAGATGTAGAAGAAACTTCAGATTGTAGGATTCTCCATTTTTCCTTAACAGACGAAGAGTCCATTTCAAGGAAGTTTAGAGCTTTTGAGAGCTGCTCAACAAACTTTAAACTGCTTTCTGAGGAAATCTCTGCAGGTTGCAAACACATACAATACTTAAAAACCTCTGATCTTTGGAACTGGGAAACAAAATAATTATGTGCTGTCATATAGTGTCACTGGATTCTATCAAGCACATCAATTGTTACTGATTAAAAAATAAGTGCACACTGCACAGTTAAATTAAATATTCTCCCAAAAATACAAAATTAACAGTTTAAAAACGAAAGATAAAAAAATAAAGAAATAATTGAAATGAAAATCAAAATTAACAACTCTTAGATAGCATAATTCAAAATATTACTCAAATTTCAAACAAATTCAAATTCTAATAGGATGCAAAAATATTTGAAATCTCAAACACGGCATGCATTTTTGGGAGAAGCACATGCTCTGTTCACGTCGTGTGTACAAGTTTCAAAGAATAGTTTCAAAAACACAAAAATAAAACTTTAAATACCTAATTTGAATTGAAGCACAACAGATCAATATTGATATTAAAACCTTGGAACTTGAATCAGAATTTAGCTTTTTTTTTTGTTTCATCCATTATTTTCGATTTTGATGCTGATATGATTACGAAGTTTCTCATTAAAATGAGCCAAAGCTTAACTTAATTTACAATTTTTAAAGTAACATTTTTTTTTTTCGAATGTAAACTTTAAAAAACAGACTTATGAGAATGCAGTTGATGCGCTCAATCTATTATTTTTCCCCTGAATTTAACAAAATTGGAAAAAAAAAATAGCAAATTATTGCAAAAAGTCGCCAAATTTTACAAAATAGTCATTTTTGGCCGTTTTTTTGATCAAAAAAGTCGCCATAGTTGCCTTCAGTCCAAAATAATCGCAATAGTCGCCTTTTTAGTCACCAGTGGCAACCCTACATGAAAGATGGTAACAAGCGAAAAAAATCCCTTATTAACCATTTTAGCACACAAAAATCAATTTAAAACATCTAAATCACTTTGGTGTATATTTACCAATAAATAATGACAGCAAATAAAAAATGTGCGAACGGTGTCATTCACCTTTAAAGACTGAAATTAGGATTTTCTTTCTATCTTTAAAGAGCTAATAAATATATATATATATATATATATATATATATATATATATATATATATGTATATATATGAAATTATTTCAAAGAAAATGGAAAAGAAAAGGAAGTTGGTTCTTTCACAACTCAATAAATGTCAGCAGAAAATAAAGTTGAACAAATTTTTAAAAGTAATGTTACATACAGTTTTACTACGAAGTGGTTCAATTTAGAAAATGTTACTTCAACATACTTACAGGGTCTTTTATCGGCCAATCTGGAAAACGATGAATATCACACAAATGACGTAAATAATATATGTTACAAAAAAGTTCATTCTCCAACTGAGGATACTGAATTACTGGAATAGGACAGTATTGGTACAAAGCTCTAGTATTGGAACGCAATCTTGGAGTGAATTCTGCTATGTGTGAAGCTATTTTTTCAATCATCATGCGTCTAAAATAAAATTCTGAGTCAATATAAGAGTACATGAATGAAACTAAAATTGAATAATTAATTGAAACATTTTTGGAATATCATTAATTGGAAGACTGATGCTAGTACTTCCCAGAAATATCTTTAAAGCATTGATGCAATAAAAATTTTATTACAATTTTCTATCTGCTTATTTGACAAGTTTGATATTTACATTTAAGTTAAATGAAAAATAATGATAGAAGGCATCAGATCTGAGCAAATGTGTCCTTGCTCTTCGGCAGCCTTCTAAATAATATTATAACTAATTATGGCACATCTCTCTTTTTCTGCTAGAATTGTAACTAACAACCGTACAGTAACCAAATATTCCAAGAATATGTGAAGCTACGTTTTGGATGAGTAAGGAAAAAAGTACCCTTCATTTCTGAATAAAAGATGAATTTATAATGCGCATCGGTAAAAAGTACTTCTGATTTAAATGACATCTTTGGGATGTCATGATGTCAAAAGTAAAAGTAAAGTATAAATAGTTGAAATGAAGCTAAATGGACGATGAGACGATAGAATAATCTGAGTCTTGAAGAAAGCAATACTAAAAAACATCAAAAACAATGAAAAGTTTCAAAATACATATTTACCAAAAAAAAATTACCTTAGATCTAACTGCATTACATAAGTTAAAATGTACATTAATCAAAAATACTAACTTAAAAAAGGATATAATTTTGATTAACAAAGGTATCCCTTCCTTTTACAAATCTACTAATTGTTTATACTGTTCAAACACATCAGCTTTAAAGTTATTTTTGCCAAAAACAAATTTTTCAATCAATAGTGATAGGCTACAAGATAGCCATGCAGTCTAGGTTAATTAATGAATCTCAAAAATTCTGCTTAGTAGTTAGTACCTACCTCATTTCATTGTTCCATATGGCTTCTGGAGTATCATATTCTCCTAAAAATATTTGAGCAAATTTTTCTGCACCATGATTTTCTAAATAGCAAACCATTGCTTCAGGCAGCAATTGGCCAAGAATACTACGCTGCATGATTGAGGACGATTGGTTCTATTATGAAAGAGGAAAAAAATCTTTAATAAAAAAATCAGGTGAGTACTTTTTAAAAAGACCCATCAATGAAGATATTTAAAAAGAATGGAAGAACTTACTTCTTCACATCTAAATGCTTGACAGGAATGAGTAAGTTGCAACAAAGTTCCAATAGGCAAAAGATTTGATCCAGTATACATTAAAATGAAGTAGAAAACACCAGACTGATATAATTTAGAAATGGCGGGATTATCTTGCATGATGTGGGTTAACAAAATAGCTACTTTTTCAACTAATATTGGATCAAATGTCAGCAGCAGCTAAAAAGAAAAAAGATAAAATGTCAAAAACGAGAAAGATCAAATGTCAAATTTGTACTGTATTTATGTTTTCTATTTTATGAATGATTTATCTAGTTCTGTACTTCTAATAGCCAGCTAAAATGAAAAAAGAAACAAAGTGCAATGGACATAATTATTATCATAATTATGGTATCATAATTTAGTAAAAACACATATTAAAATATCAAATTATATCTATAAGCTTCTTTTAAGTACACTTTACAAGTTTTCTTTCAAGCTACTTAAAATTCGAATAAAAAATAATTTATATCATATTAATATTTTATTTTAAAAACATTTTAGACAAGATTGTAAGTAAGCACATAAATTTATACCTGAACAATGTGAGGCAAACAAGTTGAGTCTGAAAGTTGTCGCTTTGCTCTTGGAAGAGGTCTAATTATAGCACCATCAGAATCTCTGTAAATAAAACCAATACCAAGTTAAACATTTTTCTAAGGTATAAGAAAAGCATAGAGATACAAGAGCTCAAATCTCACCAGAAAGAGCTCCGGGTTATCTTAGAGGATACCCCAAATATGATAGGCCATTTTCAAGAAACAAATAGATATTCGGTAAAATTAAGATGTTAAAATTAAAAAAAAAACTTTATAATTGTAATAGGACGAGAAACAAAGCAAAAGCATTGAATTTCAGGAGGAAAAATATTTTCTTAATTCAAGAAAAATCATTATATTTCTCTTACCTGTTAGCCAGGAGAAACGCTTAGATGATACAATTTCAAACATTAAAGGGCCAGAAAAATGGAGGTGCTTGCCTGGCTGCTCTCATCATTTGTTACTCAGTAATTATCATGATTAGTAAATCACTGCAGCTTTTGCACTTTTCAAGCCATAATTGAATTGTTATGCTTATTTAATTATTTACTCTTATCTGTAATTCCATAATTCTCAAAATAAGTAAAGGAGTGCTTTCTGATCCTTTCTAATATGATTCTGATCTTTCATATATGATTTTAAAGCTTATTTTAACATTTTTGTATGAGCCTCAAGGAGCATGAATTTTGTGTAACAATTAGAGTGCTAGAAGGGAAACAAGCTGACTCACATTTTTACAAGAGAAACAGAAATTCTCCACTTCTCATAGTTGCTATAACATGGCAAGTTTTATTCAGTCCAATTGATTCAAGATTTTTCTCATTTCACTGGTAGTTAGATTCTAATTGCTAACCATTTCTTCCCCACTAATTACATGTCTGAGGAACAAACGGCTCTTTAAAAGTGATTTTTTTTTTTTTATTCATGGAGAAATATTGTGGTAATAATAGAGATGAGGTTATTATGCATTGAGCTTTTATTTGACAGTTAAACAACATGTGTTGGGCACATGGACTGACCCCACAAGAAATTTGGTTAGAATTACAGGCAAAACATTTAGAAAGAAACAGGTTGGCTGCTTCCAACTTCCCAAGCATATGGCGTATTTTTTCTTTCTATTGTTAAATTGACAAAATTTAATGTTTTTACTTTATTATTATTTATTTATTTAACATATTTTTAATTATTTAATGATTTTTCAGAATTATTTTTATCTTTGGTTTTAAGATTTTTTTCACAACTTCTAGCTTTAAGTTAATTATACAGGTGAAAGAAATTAACGAGTTTTTGACTAGTTAAAATTAAAATTTGAGGAGAAAACTATTACCGACTAGGAAAATATTCACAAATTCTGATCAGCATTCGAAGAATCTCATTAGCAAGGTCACTTTCATTCATCAGAGGTGTTCCTGTAGCTAGTAAGCACCATTTTAACTGAGGTATACTGTGTATAGGTTTCCAACCATCCATTCCTTGGGCCCAGCATTTAGTTTTTGGATGTATGGTACCATCTTTCCAGAGATCCTTCATCTAAAAATTAAAAAAAAAAATTTAATATCAAAATAATTTCCTCTTCATGTTTAAATTTTATTTTGGCGTTCAATAACTTTTGACAAGCAGTACAATAAAAATCATTTTAACATAAATGCTCCAAAAAATTTTCACACCCAAATAATTGTAGTAGTTATCAACTACTTTGATAAATTTTTATTGGAGCTCATTTTGGATGATTCCAGAGAGGGGGGGGGGGGTGTTTTACATTAAAATAATTGTGTTCATTTTTGCTGTGATCTTAAATGCTAACTGGAATTTATTCAGGGGAATGAAAAAATGAAAAAACCGTTATATTAAGTGTTTGATCTTATTTATTTATTATTTTATTCCCACCTGAATAATTGAGATACTAGCTGTTCAGTCAAATGCTCACTGGAATTTATTCAGGGTAAAAAACTAAGGAAAAAACGTTTTTTTTTTTTTTTGACATTATTAATTTGTAGTTTACTCACATTTTAATTCATTGTAAGAATCCAAACCAGTTTCTTGATAAGAATTAACTGCATTGCATTTAATGCTCTAAAAGCGCTTATAAAAGATTTCAAAAGAACATATTAAATACCTCAGAAAAACCATAAGGACCATTTCTTTCTTTTTCAGCATTTCTAAAATGCCATTCTTTCTCTGTCATCTGCATCATTTCTGGAGATGCTTCAATTACATTGGTCTGAAAGCACAAAATACTGCGTTATGACAATGTTTCTTTTTGATTAACTTTGTGAGCCTAAAAAGAAACTGACACACAAAACACAAAAATACATTTTACAATGATCATGTTTTCCCCCCTTCACGTCATGTATAAAATTCAGAAAATAATTAAATAATGGCTAAAATAAACATTATTGAATTTTAAAACATATTATGGATCATTTGAAGATTTCAAAATCAAGAAATGTGTTTCAAACCATCTATACAACATGGCACCCAGAAAATTCTGAGTCTAAAAAAATTATAACTTACAAACAATATATTTTTAATGTAGCAATCTGTAAAACTTAAATGAATTACCTGGGTAGGTACAGTTGCACGACTAGTATGTAAATGTGCCAAAGTTAAAAGTTCTACCAAAATTTTTAAGCCACCAGCATCAATAAGTTCTTTGACATTCCTCTAAAAGATGAAGTTGAACATAAAATTATTTATTAATACAAAGATTTGAACATATTATAGAACTATACATTAAAATTTTATATTGAGTAAACAAGGCCTTTTGTACAACCCTCACGCCTGATCTTACAATGAGGTTTCGCTAAATATGTATATACATATATATAATCATGTATGACTATTAAAAATGTCTGGTGAAATATTTTATTTATTTAAATCAGGTGCAATGTTATAGATTTATCTAGAACAGTAATTGTTTTATACAAACACATAACCATTATGTTTCTTTTTGAAGCTGAAAAATCAAAACGTATTGAATTAGTGCTTAGGAAGAACTTTTCAACTTACTTTAAAAACACAAATCTCACTAAAATGACAAAACTTTCTGGAGGAATTATTGTTAAAAATGTCAAATTTCCATTAGGAATCGTCAGCTATCACTTAGCAACACTTATTGTTGCCGAGGCCAGAAATATAAGTAGTAACCTACATATGCATGTTAAGTCAAACAAATACAATAGTTAAATGTATAAGAAAACACACTCACTTTGTCCTGAATTAATTTTCCTATGAAAATTACTAATCTATCTCGCTCCAATTTGTCTAAACACTAAAGAAAAATAAAAAGGAATTTATAACAGTAACAATATTTTTCTACTAAAGATTAAATATATGTGATTAGTTATTTCAAAAGATAAAACGTTGTGCAATAGGACTAATAAAGTAATTATTTTGGAGCAAACAGAATAAAACCAACACTTGATAGAGAAACTCTTACTAACTATTACAGTAAAACAATAACTATATGTAGCTGAACCTGCACAGAACTTCAACACTCTAATTTTCTCCAGTCTTTAGAATGACAAGAGTAATTTATGACAAAAAGCAGCGTGAGACTTTTTGCCAAAATTTAAGAATTTAAAACCCACTTTACTATTTTGAGGGAGCTTTACAATTTATTCATTTGGCTTTATTTTTTTTTTCCAAAAAGCGACAGAATATATTATGCCTTTAATAACTCTGAGTCCCAAGGAACAAGCAAAAAACTTCAAATTATAAGAAATTCTTACAGTTTTCTCAATAGTTTAGGACCCAGTGAATACTTTGTTGTAAAGGAATACTTGAGTTATAAGGCTTTTAGTTATCGAGACTCTGACTGTACTTTTAGTAATTCAATGAACATCTACTAACTAGAACTGGATTTCTTGGATTTTAATTTTCAATAAAAGAAGAAAAAATCAAATTGTAAAAAAACTATCAATCAAAAAAAAAAAAAAAAATTATGGCTTGCGAGTGATGTATTTTTTCTTATTTGCAGTTTTTTCTTTATTCTTTAATCATCATTTATTTATTATTTAATGTCTATAGCAAAATGTATTAGCTAAATTTCATATAAAAGTAAAATAGAAAAGCTTTGTAAGTACAATATTTGATGGGAACAAACATTGCTTACTCTTTCTAACATATTGACGACAAATCTTGTATCATTAAAACAGCCAATGTCTTCATGGTGACGCCCATAAACAATAGCCATAGCTTGTAAACATAAAGATTTCATTGATGATTTTGGTGAAAGCAAAAATCTATGATATAGATCATTGAAAAATTCATACCTGTAAAATAATATACATATTCCATATTAAAGTTTTGTTTAAAATAACAAGTGATAATTAAAAAATAAATTAAAAGGAAAGTTATGACAATGAACTAAAAACTGCTTATATTCTGGCATACAGAGCAGCTGGTCTTAATCAAAATTCCTGTTCTATTATTTGTTTTAAAATTCAGATAAGAAACTTCGTAAAGAAAGCGTTAAATACATTTTTTGCTAACCCCCCAGTTACAGATTGCAATGAGATGGTACAGCTAAAATGTTAAGTTTAGAATAAAGTAAAGGTTCTTACGATTTTCTAATACGTGAACTATCAGTAGTATCTTTTTCATCTTCCTCCAACAAAAGTCTCAAATAATAATCTCCAATTTTTATTTCTTCGGAGAGTGAATTATAATGAACCTCAAATTCTGTGTGATTCCAAGAAATTACAGTTGATCGACTCAGTTCTCTGTCAAGATGGAAATCTCTCATTTCTTTCTCCAAAGCATCTTTCAATTCTTCTCGTGTCTAAAAAAGAAAATAACCCCCAAAATGAACAAAAAAATAACAATTTCATGATATTAGTTGTATAAATTGAAAGGGAAACATTTATAAAAAAAATAATAGATCAGAAATAAATTGAATTTATTAGTGAAAACCCCGTTTCATTCATAAAAGTAATATATCATTTAAACCGAATGAGTGAATTTAATGAAATATTTTGTTGGTGAAGAAATTATATGGGGAAGCTAGTGAGTCAAGTAATGGTGCTGATGGTAATAACTACAACTCAATTATTTTCATACATGACGTATATAGAAAGAAATATCACAGAACTTTGTGATAACATGAAAAAATAATATTGTTTGAGCTCAATAACATTCTATCATATGTGTTTTTTAATAAGTACACAATAGCATTGCTTAAATACAACACCATCAAGCAGAAAAGGCCACATATATAGAAATAACAAAGTTAACACTTTTATACTTCTGTGATCTGTAACAAACAAATTTAAAAACAATCACTTTTTCCTTTCTTAACATTTTCACAATAGTTAAATGACAAATAGATGAAAGTTTTTGGACAGATTAAAGGGCTATTTTTTTTTTTCTTTCATTGAAATTATTTTTGCTTGAAGCAAGTAGCTATATTAAATGAATTTTAGTCAATTAACTCTGCAGATATTTTTTAAAAATACTTCTGCTAGAACAAGAAGCTAAGCTAAATTAATTTATTACACTTAACTAACGGTTTCAAACTCTAGCTGTCATACCCTTGTTTGGTCCAAAATTTTCCTTACCATGATAGGGGAGTTTAAAACCCATTCATTTTTTTTTTAATGCAAATGGATAAAAACAGTGATATCGAAAACCCAAAATGAAACTGAAATTTTATAAGAGCAGAGATCACATTAAAAAAATTGACTTTTAGGAATGTCAAACAAAAAATGGACCAATTGGGATCAGATTGCATTAGATTTAACATCTAGGTATGCTAGACATTTTAGCTTCCATTTTATTGTTTTTTACAAACATTTTTTTACGCCATCTTATAAGATAGATTTATAATGAAATTCATAATGCCAGCTGGCTTCTTTTTTCTTATAACTGGTTTTTTTTATCACTATAAGTGGTTTGAATGCTAAATTGTAAGATAACAAAACTGGTTACAATAGTTTTTTTTTTTTCCAGCAAGTAACTATTCAATAATGGCGATTAAAATACAATGTTGGAAAACACAGACAAAAGCAAAAAATAAAATTGATACCAAGTATTTACGAACACACACATACAATAAAGCACAATTATAATGTATAAGTATACATTTCAAAACCTATTTTAGTCAATCATTTAATATTCTCTGAAATATTTGCAGAATTAATTAAAATAATTACTGACTAAACATGCAACACAAAATTATTTAAAATTACCCGAAAGTTCCAAATTAAATCTGGCTTGGTATGATCTTGGTTAAATTGATAATAGAACATTGGCCAATTAGATTCATTTTTTACTCTTTCTCTCCTCTTTCGAAGAACAACTGGTCTTTGCTGAATTTTATCCTGAAAGAGAGGTTTAAATACTACCGTTCAGCCTTTCAAATGTAAATTTTATTAGAACTCTAGGATTAAAAACCGCTAAGGTTTAAAAAAAAATTGCATTATAAAATTCTACAGAAATTTGTCAACAAAACCAAACTGAATCAATATGTTAAATACATTTCTTTGAATCATAATAAATTAAAATTGTACAATGGCAATGAATATAGAAACACTAGTATAAGAACTAAAATACAGATTTTTTATCTGTCACATTAACATGAATGCTTCTTATTATACACTAATTTGTACATAATAAGAACCAAACAAACCTAAACATAAAACATAGGTCAACTGATTTAAATTTTTTGAAAATTTCATTTTTGAAATAGCACGCAAAAGGTGTAGTAATACTTCCTGGTAAATATATAACAGAACAGCAACCAATAATGAAAGTGCTAGACAAAAATTTTAAGCATTTTACGAATTACCTGACTGATTATTAAGTCATAATAAAACATTGGACATGCTTTCAATTTCCTCTTAATGAGAAAGTTCAACCGAATCATTTTTATACATAGCAAAACCACAAGCTTATCATATGCTATTTTTACAAAATATATTACTACGAGGGGTTTTTTTTCAACCTCCGTTAGGCTATAAAAAATAAACAAATTCAAATTAAAAAAATATTTTGACATCAAAAGTAAGGGTACAATCCTCTAAAATTCTCTACATAATCGCCTTGACGAATGAAGTATTTGTTATATCTGTGAAGCTTTGTAATAGCCTCCTCGTAGAATGTTGCCGCCAATGATTGGAAGTGAGTTGTGACGGTGTCTTTGGGTTCCACGCCACTTTGGAAGCCCGATGACTTTTCAGACCCCAACCAGGGGTCTCCCCAAGCAGGGTTGATGGTCATTGCCATACCCTCAAGCAGGGGGCATGGCAATGCCCGTAATCATAGCGCTCGTGTAACAAAAACGGTTCCTCCAGCAATTTCATGCATTTAATGGGACATTTTTGAACGCCCACCATTAAGTTCCGACCGAGCACCAAGTGACTTACATGTGTTCTCTGAACTGAAGCAAAGACTTGGAGACCCCTGCTTGGGGTCTGGAAAGGCATCGTGCTTCCAAAGTGGCATGGAACCCAAAGACACCGTCACAACTCACTTCCAATCCTTGGCGCCAGCATTCTACGAGGAGGCTATTATAAAGCTTGTTTATAGATATAGTAAATGCTTCAATCATCAAGGTGATTAGGTAGAGAATTGTACCTTACTTTTGATAATAAAATATTTTTTTTTAATCCGTTTTTTTTTTTTTTTTTTTTTTTTTTTTTTTTTTTTAATGGCTTAACGGAGGTTGAAAAAAAAACATCCCTAGTAGCATGTCAGCCATAACTGAAGGCTTTTCTTTTAAACTAAATTTATTATTGAAGATCAGATAATTTTTAAAACATTAAAAGCATGCTATGGTGGAAAAAGATTGAGAGCTACTGAACAAAGAGATGGTCTTTCTCACTATTGTAATCTTTTAATTTGGCACAAGTTTATCTCTTGTAAGATTACTTTATATCTGACCTTTATGTCTAAAAATTGAACCAGGCTTTTAATTGCAAGAAGCTTTGTTTCATTCCATTTTATTATTACTATTTTTTTAGGCTTTTTTTTTTTTTTTTTTTGTATTCATGAATATATCTTAAAACTTATTTTGCAAAAAAGAATGATTTTCTTTAATTGAAAAAAAAAATCAATAGTAAATATTCAGCTCTTAAATCCCAATGTTAGAGACATTCCTGAACCAGCAGAGAAACTCTGACCACTAGATTCCTTGCTTGAAGTACGTCGGAAAATTGTCCCAGAACTACATCTCTACAACTCATTGTTAGAAAAATACCCAAAGTATGCATCATCACTGAAATACTTTCATTTTATTTCTTAATGTTTGCTTCTTATAATGGAGCTATAAGTTTCTTAGCAGTGCAGCAGGAGGTGACAAACTCTTTCCATCTTTGTTTTATTCAGAGAGATACCATGGAAACCTGACATAATGATAAAATTTCACCTGTGTAATCTCTTACACTAGAAAATAGTTTTTCACGGAAAAATAATACAGTATAGTTTTCTATAAAAATTTTATGTGATTTTCTCTTTTGTTACTTCAATCATAATAATAATAAAAAAATAATGCAGTGTTTACTATAGCTGCAATATAAAAACTTTGATTTAAAAAAAAACACACACACATGCAAAATAAAAATTGATTGCCCAGTAAAAATACAATGTTTCCAACTGTTAATATTCTTCAGGAATCATATGCAAATAAGAATATATAGTTACTTTTGCATATCATATATAAAGTAAGTTAAACTTTTTTTAAAGACAAATGTGAATACAAATTGTTGTAATGAGACAAACAAGAACACTTATTAGAGCTAAGCATTTCAAATACTTATCCATCAGAAAATTGTCAATTGCAAAGCATATTGCTAATTAAATTAGTGACTACTTAACATGCAGAAACTTACTTCAGGCACACAAGATGTTCCTATGATAAGCTTGTAAAATAAAATTTCAAGTTAATTTATGAATGACAATCACTACTGTTAAGTATGTTTAACTGTTAGATTAAATGTTTTTTAAATGCTTCTCCTTAGTTCATAATTACCTCTTTTTTAGGTAAGCCAATTCGAGTTCGCCAATGTTGAAGAACATTTTCTAAATGTTTTTCTAAAACTTGTAGTGAAGCTGGAAGTTGCTTTGCATTTCTTTGGCTTTGATCCTTAAAAATAGAAAAGGTTAATTTACTTAAAAAGGTATTTTTAGAAATTACTGTTATTTAATAATTATTTATTTTTGAGCCACTGAGTAGTTTTTTTACTATGATTTCAAGTAAAATACTTTAAATATCAATGTAAAAATTTTAAAAGAACATCTTTCAGTACAATACATTTGAAGTACCTAGATACAAACGGCTGTAAGTGCTCAAATTTAAGACTTGGAGATAAATAGTATAAAATGTTAGGAGAAACTTTCAACTGTTTTGGGATAAGAGAGGTTACTAGTAGGTGGGTGAGGCTACATACCTTGATTTAGATAAACTTTTCAATAAAAACATATCTAGTCTTAAGCTTCAAACATGTTTTCAATTTTTAGAAAGTCCACTTGCATTCCCTTGCTTCTCATTGCCACATTTCACTTATTCAAGTAATTTATTCAAGTGCTTTGAACATTAGCTGTTTTACTAAACCATCTCTTTATTCTACATTTATGGCAATAGCTAGAAGTACGAACTAATTGATTATAGATGTATTTTGTAAAAGTATAGATGAAATCTGATGATATTGTGATAGTCTAATTTGATCTGTATTTAAACTTCAGTAATTTCTAGCTTTATATTTGACTCTTTTTTATTTCTACTAAATGTGTCCAATCAGAAACTTTTCAATATGGTACAACTCATAAGCTGAAGTTGAAATATTTAAAAAAAGCTGATTTCAGTTTCTTACCAAGGCTATTTTCAAATTGTCTCGGACATTTATGTAGTCAATACTTCTTCCTGGAACTTTTTCAGTTGAGTCCAAATGGGTAAGCAAACCAGCAGGCTATTAAAAATTTCAAACTTAATTTGTTTTATAGATAAAACAAAAAGTTCATATTACTGTTTAAAATTAAAAAAAAAAAAAAAAGTAGAACAATCAACATTATGAACGTACTAGGATTCTCTTCAATAAGCCCATAGCGGTAGGATGACCAGTTATCCATAAACCAACAAGGTGTCGAGATAGCTGTTGCATTGTTAATAATCTAGTGTCTGTACTGGTCGTGAACATTGCAATATGTAAATGCCGAGGTAAAGCTCCTTCTGCTAAAGATAACTCCTGCATTTTAGCAGAAATTTCACTTTCACCTTCCTAAAAACGAGTAATAAAAATTACACAAAGGTTTTCATTGGTAGTTTTGTTTGAAACAGAAGATTATACTTCAGAAAATTTCATATTTTTATAAAAATGCATTGAGAATTATAACTATGGCAGTACTTTAATAATGAATCAGAATAACAGCATGTAGCTTCATAAGGTTCCTTAAAAGAATTTTTAAGCTTGTTAGAGCTAATTTTTTCATTCACTGCAATAATTACAAGTTACTAGTTACAGAATTAAAAAATTAATTATCAAACAAATTTACTTAAAACTAAAAAATTAAAATCTTACTGCAGTCAAACCCCATTAATTTGAACATGCTTGAAACGATTTACAGCTAAGACAAACTACATTGCCAATTCCCATCATTTGGTTTGTAATGTAGTGTTCTTCTGATAAGACACACTGGTTTTGAAGGTCCATAGGAGTTTGTTTTAATGAGGCTCGACTGTACCAACAACATGCAAAATGAAGGGTTGAAAATATGTTTTAATTTTTTTATTATTCGCTAACAATATACATAAAAGAGGAAGATGTTGAAAAAAGCAATAGCAACCAACATACGCAGTCAGACGTGAGAGAATCTGAAAAAAGGTTCCAAGATTAAGTTATAAAAGACTATCATAGATAAATTAATTCTCACTCTTAATTTGGATCCAGAAGTTTCAAGTTATCCCTTTCCATTTTTTAACTTCATAAAATTCTCCAAGTAATATTCACATTTGCAGTACTGTTTTTTTTTATTAATGTGATATGATTTTCACTCTACATTTCCCCTCTTATTCAATTCCTGAACTTTGAAATTTTATTGATATAATAGAAACATTTTTCAGCACAACATTCAAAAAAGTGCTTGCCAACCACCAGGAAATTAATCATATTTTACATTCATAATGAAAAACAAACAATTGAGTAACGGACAATCAGATTTCAAACATTTTGTGAAAAAAATGTTATGAATTCAGTATTGCTCTACTAACCTCAATTATGGCTTTCATTAGAAGTCCTGCTCCTTTAACAATAGTCAGTGAAGTATGCTGAAATAGAGAGAGAGAAAGAAACATGTTAGGATTACTTTATTTCTCTTTCATCAAAAACGCTTTTACTTTTAATATAGTTATTGAATGCATTAAAACGAAAAGAAATACAGTACCTGAAAAAGACGAAAGAGTTGTCGACCATAATCAGCTACCATTGTTAATAGTGTGTCAAAATGAGCGCCATCTGTTGTTTCACTATATGGTGCACAAAGAGCAAATGTTAAAAAATCCAGCATTGAGGCAACTACAAGAGCACCAGTCCCTTTTTCCTTTTCAAAATAAAATTCAGGCCTTAAAAAACATTGTACTGAACATAAAGTCTTCAAAGTTGAGTATTTTTGAACTGTACTAATACAGTGAATAAACAGTTGTTTACTAATCTTTTAAGGATGAAAAATGTTTTTTAAATGCAGCATACATTTTTTAAAGCCAAACACGCAACATACAGATACATTCGATGATTTGAAATAACAATTATAATGTATATTAGCATTTGAAATTATTGGTGGTCTGCGGGTCTAAGACTGGCAAAAATTTCTTCAGACCACCGTGAAATAGAATTTAATAGTCTCTGGAACCAGTAGGCGATTATCATCAATTAAGAAGTTTTATATTTACTTTTTTCGAACTTTATTTTTACATTTACAGTTATTTTGTTTAATTTAATTTTTGTGAATTATTCTCATATGAATTTGAAACTAAAGCCAATTAGCCACAGTATGAAGTTTTTTAACTATGAATTAATTGTAATTAAAATGGTTATAAATTTAAATAGAATCATATTTCATGTTGATTGGACCAGTCATTCTGTTTGTGAACCAGCTAATCTCCCTGCTTAGTGGTCTGTGGAATCCATTACTTTTTCTAAGGATTTCTAGCGCCGTACGCATAATTAAATAATTAAAAGTCTATCCAAAAAATACAAAAAAATGAAATGAAAATATTTTATTTAAATAAATTCATTGCCAGTTTGATAATGTTTTGCATTAGAACTCAGTCATAGCGGATTAGATTTGCATGTGAGCAAAATAACATTTAAATCGTCGAAATATATTTAGTTCACTTTATGAAAAGGTTTTCAGTTCCTAATGTGGATCAAAAAGACACTACCTTATTACTCTCTACCAGGTCACGAACCTGGCAAAATTTAATTACTGCAACTGAACTAGGACCTATGCAGTCAAACTGCTTTACCTGGGTTCATGTATAGTGTAAATCGACCTAAATCCAGAATTTCACCAGATTTGGGGCCCCCAAGGTCTTATCCTCTCACCCATACTGATTTCCAGGACTTCAGAATTTCAATGGCATTTTAATCAGAATTTGAAGATTTGGCACTATATTAGCTCACTCCACACATTTGGCATATCTTCTCAATCAATCATAGTGGGGGAGAGGGGATTTATTCTATAGTGTGAATGTGAATACATTCAGTTGGCTCATACTGCAATGTAATAGCAAGAAAAGTGTTTAACTTCAAAGGTAAAAACAATTGCTTTTCTGGAGCAAAACTAACAACTTGATGCAGCCCAGGTTTGCCCCAGAAGCAGCCAAATTAGGGCCTATGACCCTCAAATCGCATTGTCTGGGTTCATAAGAGTAAATTGACCTAAATGTAGAATTTTGTCCGGATTTAACGTCTTGTGCCACGACAAATGTGACTGTTAGAATACAAAGGAGTAAACATACCACTATCTTCTTTAAAACACTTTTTGAAATAGCAGAAAAACATTACAAAATACATTATAGAAATGATTTGAATAGCAAAAACAGCACAATACTTCAAAAGCTTAAACAACGAACTTCGTCACTTGTTTTACTGATGATTATATTTTTATCAAGTGTATTTATCGCACATTTTATTGATAGTCATTGACAGAGTTGAAATACATTTACAAATAAGCAAAGTTTTTGAAAACATCAATTTTTAGTTAAACTTATAATAGATTAACCAAAAGAAGTACATCACAAATTGGGACACTAAATTTAAAAATTGCAAAATTATTCAAAATTAGTAACTTAAAGGATCAAAGATATTCTTACTATATGTTCAACAAACATTCCCAATAAGCTTTCTAAAAACTTTTTTGAAGAAAGCAAAGAACTCTTATTCAGCTGTTCTTGCCTCAGGTCATAATCATCATGCATTGGCTAAAAAATTCCAATAGAAAACAAAAAATCAATAAGTCATAAATTCCACAAAATGCTAGAAATTTATACTATATCAAGAATATTATACTACAAAAATGTTTTTCAGTAATATGTTATTTTGTTATTTTCATTATATATATTTTTTTATACAGTCATTATTTTAATACCTCAGTATTGAAAAGTGTACTTTATTTTTTTTTCAACACTAATTACAGCGTGGTTGTAGCTTTTATGAATCATGTTTATTCTAAGCAGTTATGATTCAATAATGCAGGTAATTCAATGAAGCAGGTTTTTGTTCTGTTTTTGACCTTTGATTCACTAAAGCAGCTGATCAATTAACCATTGATTTAATTAACTGGCATCCACTGTACAAGAGAGAGGGAGAGAAAATTATGTGAATTTGATATGCAGGCAAAAAGCAGGTTTCTTTTTAATTGACTTCCTTTTTTAAAAACTTAAATTTCAAGAGAAATTTTGACATCAATTTCCAAATTTGGGGGGGGGGGGGGAAGGCCTCCAATAGATGGTTATGGAAGAGGAAAGGTCTAATTCCTTATACAACAGAAGTATTTTTGAACTTGCTACTTTTTATACAATACTAATACCGAAATGGACAGGATCAGGGCGTAACTAGGCTTGGTAACAGCTGGTTTTGGAGGAGGAAAGGTCCGAGTTTTCATACAAAAGATAAACTTTGTTTGAACTTTCTGTTTTAATTAGAATTCCTAGAATTAATGTTCGAAAAATAATTAGAATGTCCATACTTAATGCTTAAAGAAAAAGAAAGTCCAGGTTCATCATCATGTTTTCATTTGCTGATTGCCATTTTGCTATTTGATCTTCTTTATTCATTTTTATAGCTTTTTGCATTTTTGAAGGGAAATAAGTGATTTTTTTTCAACATTTGGTTCTTCTTTTTCTTTCTTGCTTTTACAATATTTAACTTTAATCTATCTTCCGATATATTTTTGATGCATTTTCGGGCACTGGTTCCAAATTTATTTCAGGTTTTTCATTTTTAGTTATTTTGGCTTATACTTTCTTTCATCATCAGCCATGAAATTTTGCACAAAATTTGTCAGGACTACGAAGTCCTAACAAATTTTTTATCTCACAGTGATTTTTTAAAATTTACTTTTATTACTTTTTCATTTCACTTTTAAGCAAAATTTTCACATAAATTCTACTTTAGGTACAAAATAAATTTTCATACTTTAAATTTTGACACCAATTTAAAATTTCTCTTCCCCTACCCCCTCTCCAAACAATTTTTTTCTTCTAAGTTACTAAGTCAATTATAGCATGTGAAATTAATGTTTAAAGAAGTTCAATCTTTAAGACTTATAGCATAAGAATATTCTTATACACAAAACTGTATTTATCAATAAATGAACATGGATAAAATATTGAAACTGAACCAGATGTTGCAAATTTTTCTCCAAAAACAAAAATGATTTTGATACTTATTTATTTTTTAAGCGCAATTATGTATGATTTTTTGGAACAAATTTAACCTTTTCAATACTCTATTTGAATCAATTATTGCAAAATAAAAACCATATTGGTTTTGATAAAGTTTCAAATAGTTTTCAAGTTTAATCTATTCTTAATATGATTCCTTTCATTTTTGAGTGGTATTTTTACAACTAACCTACCTACAGAAAACCTAAAGATAAGCACTAAATTGAGACCTAGATGTACTTGAGTACCTGATTATTCAGTTAACTTCAGCCTGTTACAATGACATAAAAATAATATAAAAATAGGTTTACCTGCATTAATGTACATAACATGTCAACACTAGCATGTTCAACGCCAGCATTTCCTCGCTTCAACGCTTTTACCACTTTTAATCCAAGTTTTTCTCTAAACCTTGAAAGGGGGAAAAAACACTTTAAAATATGCTAGGTTTTAAAATTTTAAACATGCATTTTAGCAAAAGTAAATCAAATATATTCATACACATATGCTACAACATAAGAGAGTAATTGAAAAATTCTGGCAGTGAAAGGTAAATTTGCAATGAAAATAACAATTATCAATATTTAGAATAACTATAACCCAAATTTTTGGTTTTACGTGAACACAAAATGTGTCAAAAAAACTCATGAATCACTTACATTATTTAATAGAGTATAATGAATATTAAGGTATAAATACATTAATTATTAAATGAAAATGAAAACCTGCAAGCTATACATCATTTATGAAAATAGCTAAAAAGTTCATGAAATGAATAAATACCTAGAGCAAGTGAGACAGTTGAAAATTGATACTTTATATTTTTGTGCCAAAACTATTTCTAAAATTAACTATTATGTCCTTTATGGCTGTGATTTTATTATCTATAACATCCCAATCAACTCCAGAATACATTAATTTTGCTTTGTTTTTAACTTACTTGCCTATTTCTAAATCACCAATTTTATCTTTAATATCAGGAAAGTTTTTTATAAGAATTATCAGAATAACTAATTGACCTCTTTTTGTCCTCCCCCCCCCCCCCCTTGGCCAAGAATTGTGTTTTGGTGCTTTCCTATGAATACTTCGGAATACCTTTGACGCTTCATAATATTAAGACGAATCTATTTTCTTTAAACTAAACTGTCCAGTGCCTCAGTCGAGCTACTGATATATTTTTTAGTTACTTTCAAACAATTTTGCAAATTTTTCCTGATGTTGCAAAAATGCTACTTAATTTTGTTTATTTTTCATTGAAAAAAATACATTAAATTTTGTAACATATCTTACATTCCACCCCCCTCCTTGAGGAAGATTTACTCATACTCTTAAGTACGTAAATGCTGTAAAACATTATATCCGACATAAGAGAATTAATAAACATACATCATGTTTTAAAAAAACAGCAACACTTATCTTTTCTCAGTAGTGAATTTCAACTCTGGACTAACTTTCTTTTAATAATTTAATATAAAAACCATAAAAGGAAAATATAGTTTATAGAAGAAAGTAATTTAATGATTTTTTAGATAGTGTTTAGCATTTACGAGTTGAAAACGAGTATTTATACAGCATAAAGTATAGTAACAAGTAATAATTTTATTTATTGAATTTCCAATTTAATGAACTTGTTTTAAAAATTTTCCACTTTGTTGAATACAGGTATATTTGAAACTTCAAATACAAATGAATGGCCATATGGCTCTGATAGCAAAAAGTTACTTACGAAGGAATCATGGTGAATGTAGCAAACCCAATTTTTGATGCCACCAGTCTTCTAATACACTGAAACTGAGCTTCAAGAAACTCGGGAGAACTTTGCTCAGAATCTCCATCTTTATCCAAGAGTGACATTAAGGCATTTTGAATAGTTTTTTCTTTGTTCTAAAAATAAAATGTAGGGGAAAATGTTTCAGTTGGGGAAAAAAATCAGTTGTAAAACACAATTTTTTCTCTACATCACAGAGAGACTCAATCCAACAATGACATTATCATTTAGGACCGAAAATTGCTTTTGAAACTGTTAGAGTTATGTTTTAGATTGGTTCTTAAGTGAGACAAGAAAGTGCAATTTTACCTCATATATATATGGAAAAGCTAAAGATGGGATAAAAATGCAGAAAGTTTCTGCAAAAAGCAGAAGGGTTGGCAGATGTGTTACTGCCATTACCCATTTAAATTGTAAAGTCAATATTTTTCTCATTAAAAGTTATTTTACTCTAAAGTGAAACACATACATTATAGTTTTAGACTGAATAAAATAAATCAATTTTTAATATTTTTTTACTTTTGTGTGTTTAAGATTCTTTCCTTTTTGCATTCTTCAACATCATGACTCAGGTAGTTATTCATAGTGGTAGTAAAAATTACTTGAATCAGAAAATAAAAAAATAAAAATTTACCTCTTGCAAAGATGCATGAACCAATCCTTTGTATGAGATATTGTTATTAAATTGCAAAACAGCTCTTGCAAAATCCCACCTTGCTAAGGAAAAATATGCATTTTAGCATCACTTAAACATAAAAAACTAATAATAAGCAAATAAATTCAATTATTTAACTTTCACTAATTTTAAATTACCTGGTAGTTGCACAAGAAAACGTAAGTGATTAGTTTCTACTTCTTCATCAACGGGCAAAAACAAAGGACCAATTCTTTGACCACGATTAGTTGGCTGCATTTTAACATGTACATCACAGTTACCAGAAGCTCTCACCCCGTCCAATAAAGTAGCTAAAAGGGCATCCCTATGGGAATGTATTTCTTTCAGAATAAAATAGATAAAATATCAAAAGGATGAGTTATAGCTGATATAGTAAAGTCAACCAACCTGTCAGTCGATGTGTAGGCCCTAACTTGACCAGAAACATATTCAACTAAAAATTTCTGAGGATTATCTGGATTTCTGACCAAGGCATATATCTGAAGAGAGAAAAATCTACTTTATGAAGAATTTAATACACATAGTTTCACTGCATCTTTTTAAAATAATAATAATCTAATTACAGGTTCTTTTGATATAACTAGTTTTATATTGCTTTACATTACAAGAGTTAGCATAAATCAAACAGTTGCCTCTCATCAGTCATCTCATCAAATTTTATCAATATTTAAATTTAGACACTGTAACATCGCTTGTGAAACATTGATATTTTGCACTAGAAATATTCCGATGAATAAGCATTTTACAAATAAAAAATACTTAAACAGTATTCAACGAAGTTGTATTTATTTTTTTGCAACTGGCAGTGAAGTAAAAAGTTTTCCATTGATAACCGCAGAAGAATAATATTAAATCAAAACAGCAATAACTTTTCGGGTTAAAAAATAAATAAATAATTACTTTGCAATAGTACTGAAGTAGATTTTTCAATATTTAAACAAGAGAAAGTTTCTCTAAAACCACAAAGTACACAGTAATAAAAGTTTCACAATAACATAAAAAAAACAGGTTCTAGTTGGTGAAATAAATAGTCAATTCTCAAACAAGACAGAAAAACAGAAAAATAAACATTGGTCTTCATTTTTCTGTTATTCCAGCATATCACACTTACAGTGCAAGATTGACACAACTCAAAATCAACTATTTTCTTAGAAGAGGTATTCTTCACTTTAAATTTTTAACAAAACTTTAAAAATGTACATTTTATTTCAATGAACATTCATTTTAAGGATAAGTAATGTTTTAAATTGCTATGAATTTGAGTGGCTATTTTTGTTTTTAAAGAAAAATACATTTTTTACACTAATTTTGAAACTATTTGGCAATTTAATACCGGCTATTTTTTTAATAACTTGAATAATTTACAAATTAAAGACAAAAACATGACTAATGCAAAGCCATAGCACACGAAGAACCCTAAAATGTTAACTTATTTTTTATTTTTTAAACTTTTTTTTTTCCGAGTTATGATTAAGTTGCATTGAAATCACAATATCTAACTATCATAGTAATAACAGCTAAAGATAAAACAAAAATAGTATGCAAAACCAAGTACAAATGGAGAAAAGAGAAAATTATCATCAAAATACTTACAGTGGATAAAGGCCTCAGAGTTACAATTGAATAAGTCTGAGGATCCCTTTCAATGAGACAAGTTTCTGTTAAACCTAATATTCTTTTCACAGGTTCCTAAATAATTTTAAAAAATCTTTTTCTGATTATGGCTTCAAAATTTTCTCTTTATGTCATAATAATACAAGAAAAATTAGTTGCAAAGGCAATTTTTAATTAAAAAAATGGGTAGGAAAACACAAGTTTTGTTTAAATTAGACAAATCCCTAAAAATTTACTTGGGAAAGTGGGCCAGATTGATTGTCAAAGAATAAACATCCTTTTTCTTTTATTTTATACTAGAAATTAGTAAGTATCACACATAATTAAACTATCAAAAATTTAAAACTTTGATGAATTTGCTGTAACAGTGAACTAACTCTCTATAGAATGAAACGTATAACCTAGTTTGAAGTTACACCAAATAATGTTGAAAAAAACCCTTTGAATTGAGAAGTTTTAATTATATGTTTAACCCCCATCATAATAGATATTGTAAACAAAGGCTATTTCGACCCTAAAGTCCCATATACCCTATTTTTTTAAATTATACAATGCTCTGTGCAGTTTTTATGTTAATTTTGACACTATCCCCTAGAGAGCAGTCTAGGTATGCAGCATTGTCGAAATTAATTTAAAAACTGCTATCTGAAGGTTAGCAGAGCACATTGCATCTTTTAAAAAGTTTGGGTCAAAGGAGGACCCTAGGGCTAAAATGCCCTTGTCTAAGGCACCTTTGTCATCTTGAGAATATTTACGTTTAAACTGCATAAGCCATGCATTTTTTTGTGGCCTTGAAGATGAACACAACCACAGACAACCTATATTTCCTGACATACGGACTGCAGAAATCAAATACTGAACATACCAGTGAGGTGCATTACCTGCTTTAAAAAAAATAGCAAAGAATACTCATTTGCAAAAAATCTTTCTTTTTTACTATGAAATTTGCAAATAATTTTCAGTTAACAAAAAATTTAGTTTACATTTGAAATGTTAGGTCACTTTATACCTTGTTTCATAACATAAAAGAATTGCATAAATTCTGACACTAAAACATGTTGCAATTTAAATACAATATACACTTCAAAAAAAGTTCAAAATAAAATGAAAATGCCAAATCTAATTTGCTCTAATGAGAAAAAATTCATAAAAAAATACTGAAACATTTTACAAAACAAAAACATTTTGGTATAAAATCAAATATACATACATTATACCTACGGGAATCCTTATGAACTACAAAATCTGATACTGAGGTAATTGCTTCATCAGAGCTATAAAAACAAAATGTTTAATAACTTTTAAATATATTTAAGAAGGAAAAACTAAGTCTCAACCATACAAAGAAGGAACCTAAACAATTACAAACACTTAGTGCTCAGCACCAATTAAAACTATCATTTATAGACAGTTATACAGAGGATATGATAATGATAATTATTATTTGCTTGAGTAGGAGCCCATTGGAGGAACGATAACTCATAACTCATTTAGAAAGCAAATAATAATCAAGATCAAAAATAAACTTTTTTAATAAGTTTCAAAAACTACATTAACGATTTTTATGAAAAAATAAAAAATAAAACACACACCTGTATTTCCCAAATTTTTCATCCCAGAACTTTTGAATAGAAGTAGAATCTTGAGCTATTTTTATGTTGACACCAACATTGTTGTTTGCCAATTCAACAACTTTTTTCAGAAGCTCATCTCTTTTATCACAAATAAATAAGTGCTAATAAAATGAAATAAAATATTTGTACAATGCTAAAATTAACTAGTCATAATTCAAAGTCAAAGCATTTAAAAAATAGACAAATTTGCAAATTTGCTTGTTCATGGGCCATACAGATAGCCAAAAGTTAACAGACTAAATTAGGTGTCAGATATTTTGTTGACTTATTTTAGACAAATTATTCTGTAACTTGCCATTTTTTAGTGCCAATTTTAGTGAAAATTAAAAGGTAAAAAACAAATTAAAGAGAAAAAAAAATTTTTTTGATCACTATTTATTAGAAAAACTTTAGCAACTTTCTTGAAATAATTTATTTGCTTTCGGCAATGTTGTGTCTTTACGTGAAAATATTCCCGAAAAAACAAATGTTTCTTTTAAAACTTATCTGTTTACGACTTACAGCACACTGAGGTTTTAATCAAACCTCTCAATAATTTTTCGAACACTTACAAGATAAACATTATAAATAAATTTGAAATGAAACTTAATAATTTATGACATATGAGAATTCAAACTATTTGGATTTAATTATTTAAAAAAAACGGAAGAATTTAAAATATTTAATCACTATTTTAGTTACTTTTATTTCACACTGTAGTTTTATGACAGTAAAATTAAAGAAATATAAAACATTTATGAATGAGAATATCCTTACAATTATACTTAATATGATACATCTCAAAGTGTTCAAATATTGTTACCTGACGGCCAAATTCATTATGTACAAGAACAAATCCTCCCTCACAATTAGATACAGTTAGTAACTGTTGTATGTCTTTGTAGTCATAGGTTGCGATGAGATTACCACTCGTGACATCTTTTTGCTCTATAGCTGCAGGACTAAGGTCTAACAACACAGGTAAAGTGCTGTCAGACCAGTGAAGTTTGGATGCACGATAACTCTGAAAAAAATAATTGAAGCAAATATGTTTCTATAAAATACAGCAAAAAAAATAAATTGATGCCGTTGTATCAAAAACATCCCTTACTGTGGTTGTATATGAAGATTCAGCAAATTTATTTCTAAACCTCTGAAATTAGTTCAAAATATTAATTAGTACTTTAACAAATTTGGGGAAAAAATGATAACAACCAAGTCTTCAATAGCTATTATTAAGTCAACAAAGGCATTGGCTTATACATTGATTTAAAAAAAAAACTTTTAAGTGTAGAGTAATAAGAGTAGACAACTGAAGCATTCAGCAAAATTTATTTCACAAAGATTTTTTGTACAAAATCAATCTGATCAAGAATTTGCAAATTATTACCTATGAAAACAAAGGGTTTTTTTTAGCAAATAATCGTTTTTTTTTTCAGTACAAATATATAAATACATTATACATAAAAAATACATAGCATACAGTGAATGCTTATGAAACATACTAAAATCTATAAAAAAAACTGATACAAAATAAATTTAAAGAAAAAACTATACCAAAGCTTCAGTTAAGATCTCTGCTCTAAGGTCTGATGCAAATTTCATGGAGTCTACTTTTCTACCTTTTTTCATATTAATTGTGAATTCATCTGCTTGACCTTTTGGAGTTGGAGTTATGCTGACAAAATCAGAATAAAACCACTGCAAAAAATATTAATACTATAATGATTTGTGACAGTTCAATGTTTTCATAAAAAACAGCGGGCATCAATTATGATATTTGGTAACTGAGTGATTCAGAAGCAAAGATTAATTTTTCTCTGTCAGAAACTCAAAAATTAAATAATTATTTTTTTAAATGAAAATAGTTTGCATAAAATAAGTATGGTTACAACTTTTACCATGCAGTGGTCAAAAATGTACATGAGGAACATTGTATTGAATTCGGTATAGCATTCTAAAAGCTAAAAGAACAATTCTAAAAAAATAGGGTTAATGGATTTGACCAGTGAATGCCTTGATTATTGTTATGATTAATCCTATATAGGTTATCTACAAAGGTTAGTGACAGAATGTCATTGATACACTTCAAAATTACATTAATTTTATTGCTCAAATATAATCTTACCCGAAATTTCAATTTTCACAAAATCCAAAAGTATTTTTTGTGTATAAATATATTGTACACAAGGTAATTTGTTGTAAAATGTTCAAAAGTTATTTTAGAAGTTATGCTGAATGAAGGATTTTAAACGGTATTTAATACATAGGTTCAGATTTTTAGGTAACTTTGATTTTGACTGTAGATGGGGTAGGAGTTGCCCGTTAGTTTAATATTTTGAACTTGGATTAGATTTGAGTTAAACTTGTCTTCCTTTTTTTATTGTGACTCTTGTCATCTTGAACTGTCATTAGAAATTATGAGGTTTTTTTTACCAATTCTTATTTATATTTGCTTTTAATATTAGAAAGTTGAATAATTTTTTTTATACATAAATTATGAGTTTCTTTAAGTGATTTAGACTCACGTTAAAAAATGTGGAAGCAACCTATGAACTTGCATTACAACACAACTACAGAGACAAGGCACAAAATGCAAGGTCAAAAATATATACATGTTTCATAAAGGGAAATTTTTTTCAAAAATCAAATCAGTTCTTCGTAAACATGACAAAGCTTTTAAAGAATATAACAAAAAACTTCAAAAATGAAGAAACAGACAAAATTTGTTTTATGAACACAGTTTAATACACTTACCTGATTAGTAACATCTAACTTATTTGGACTATAAGTAGATATGCCCATTGTACCGATTGAGAACACTCTTTTATACCTGTAACAAAGAAATACATACATAAAAGATATGTTTCAGCTTCAGCACATGATTTTAAACATGCCATTTATTAAATCTATCTAGGAGATAAAGCAATTATTATATCAAAACAAAGAGAATAAATTCAGAGTTGATGAGACATTAAATCATTCTTTATTTTTCTTGATTTCTTGATAACTTTTCTTTTACAAGATTATTTTTTTACAAGATTATTTTTAATACACAATAAAACACATTAGAATTAAATGTGGTTCAATATTTTTTCTTAACTATAGCTTTATGCCACAGTAACACCCCCACACGTAATTGGCAAATGAATTGTGACTCATTCGGTGAATTCAGAATTTTTTAATCAATACTGCAAAACCTACATTGAAAATAACAACAGACAATGCTATCTAAACAGTATGTTTTTTTTCTCTTAGTCAGATAGGTGTCGGGAAGTGCTTGTATTCTGTGTTTATGTCTACTTTTTGCATGTTTATTTTTTTCTATATTTAAATCATACTTGCCAACATGACTACTTTACTTAGAAATTCTTACAATTCTTCCAACGAAGTCATATTGAGACAATAACTTATTTCTTAGTGAAAATCAGATATTAAATAAGTTATTATAATTATATCACTGGCACTTTCAGTAGTTTTCTTTCATTTCAATTGATATTTTGATATTTTAACTTTTCTTTAGATTTTCAATTGAATAAATTCATTTCAGTTACGCAATTTTCTGTGAAGTATATGCTGAATATAAGCATGCTGGTAAGGAAAAAAAACATGAATAATAAAAAAATAAATGAAATAAAATAAAGTAGTATTTGGTAGCCATGTTAAAATAACTTTCAATTGCAAAGAAAATTACAACGTAAAGAAGGCACAAATAAGCAGGGATACTGCAGACACGTGTTTCGACGTTACAAGGAATGCCTTTTTCAATGCAAAAAAAAAGTGAGCTTGTGGATGCACAGACATAAGCTCACAATTTTTTTGCATCGAAAAAAGCGTTCCTTGTAACGCCGAAACAAGCGTCTGCAGTATCCCTGCTTATTTGTGACTTCTTTACGTTGTAATTTTCTTTGCATCTATAGCACAAAGGTATTTGTAAACTTTAACTTCCAATGGTCAAAATATTAAAATACTTTTTAGATGTAAAAAGATTGTAATCTTAACACAGAAAGCAATTTTTTGTTGACTATAGATCAGTTTTTTTTAAATAAATTTATTTATCAATTTTTAAAATACCAAAAAAAAAAATAAGTTATTCGAAGATAGCAATATGTCAAAATAACTTCTTCTAAGCATCAAAAATATTAAATCACTGACCAGATGTTAAGGGATTGAAATGTGAAACAAAAAAACAGGGTTGCCACAGGAAAAATGTCACAAAAAAGTAGCAAAAGTCGCCTAAAAACGCTAAAAAAGTTGCAAAAAAGTTGCTTTTAAAATAAAAAGAAGTTGCATAAAAAGTAGCCATGAAAAAAAAAAAAAAAAGGTGCAAAGACACTGAATAGAAACATGTGACAAGCTAAACTGAATCATGAGTAATGCTTTAAAACAAGTTCAGAAAATAGACATATTTTGAACTAATGCATTAGATAAAACGTACAAATGATGAAAAAAAACAACAAAAGAGTACAATCGAGGTTACTTACTTTACAAGACTGCTGCCCCCCCCCCCCCCATTCAAAAGAACAAATAATAATATACTCATATACAGAAAAATTACTCCAAAAATCTATGTTTTTTACAGAAAAATGATTCTATCAAAGTAGTTTTCCTTTTGTTCACTAAGCAATTTAATTTATTTTCTCTTTCACTATTCCTCAACTGTATATTGCTGAGCTATTCTAATACTTTCAATATCTTTTGCTTCAATAGCTGATTTTAGCCTCTGGTTTACCGGTTTAAAAAGTACATCAGCTGATTTTTGAGTTTTCTTTCTCTCTCTATTTACTAGTTTGACTTTTTCTTCTAACTTTTTAACAGATCCCTTCAAACTTGACAGCTTTTCTTTTTCTATTTTTCTTTGTTTCAACTTTTCTTCAGTTTCTTTTTCTAATCTCACAATTGCTCTTCCTTCTCTTTCTTCTGGTCTGCAAGGTAGAACCATGGGCGCCCATAGGGGGGGGGGGGTAGTTCTTTTTTTGCTTTTAGTACAATTTATTTAGAAAACATTTTTTCTTCATTAATGAATAAGTTATTAAAAGTGCCAAATTTTTACAACTCTAATCTGCACTAAAATCGCTTTCAGAACAATAACATTGTATCTCTTCCAACATTCTTCCATAAAAAAACAAAGGCAGATTCGTTGGTCGACCGACATCGCATTTGCATGGGAAACTTCCTCATGTTTGTGGACTAGCTGTTAAGATACAGAGTGGGCTGATCCGAGGATGGCAAGACAACTCGGCATTTTTTGGAATTTGGAAAAAAAAAAAAAGTTTTTTTTTCTGTTTTACATTACTAAACATTTTGGGTTTCAGGGAGGGGGGGGGGGGCGACGGGCCTGTTTTAGAGTCTTTGAAAATCATCAAATACCTTTTTAAACTCCTTAAAAAGTGCTTTAATTATATTTCTTATCAAATAAATAAACTCTAAATTAACTGAATGGCCGGAATATTACTCTTTCGTTAATAATTTTGTAAATCTCCATACTATTTCCTTTAAAGGATTTTATGCGTTTTATACTATTAGTCATTTTATACTATAAAGTGCTGTTTCTCTCGTGGAGTTGGGAAACTGATCAAAAACTACTATGTAACATACTGAAAATCGATGTACGCAAGTGATGATGTGTCTATCTTTTCTCCTCCTTGTTCTTCCTCTCTGTCGATTACTGTCAATTGTTTGTTAAACAGCAAAAAAAAACTATTCTGATTGATCTTAATTTGCAAAAGAATGTAGAACATTTAAATTTTTTTGCTTGCCCATTTTCCAACATATTTTGAAGTCTCAATTGCCCCATACAAGGCCTCAATATGCAGAATTAAAAAAAAAAAAAAAAAATTCCCCGGGGAAGAAACCCCCGGACCCCTAAAAATTACGAATGTTTTACCCCACTTAAAAGAGTTCATTGCACCTCTCTTTTGATACTCCTACCGCTACCCCAATAAAGGTCAGTCCAAATAATTAACAACAAAATTGAAATTAAAAAACACACAAGAAACAGCGAGGAGCAGGGGGAATCAGTTAGAAAAAGACTCATAACACACAAAAATATGTGTTTGGTCAATGTGCGAAATTTTCTCTCCCGAATTTTTCTGGATACGGCCTTGTGACGCATACATGCTTTATCTGTAAGCGGTCAAAATGTGCTTAGTAATCTCAAAAACAATTACGTCAGAGTAAATGACGAATATTTATATCTTAACGAGTCTAATACTTTCATATTCTTAGTAAATCAAACAAACACACACATATATACACACACGCACACACACACATATATATATATATATATGAATATTTTTTAACTATAAACTATGAGAAAAATATTTGAGCCCTTAAAATTTCGCATATGGGCGCCCATGGGTAGAACTGGTATGATTTGCATGCACCATAAGCTAAATTTAAAAGTTCCTTATCAATTTGGAGTTGCAGCCCATAATGTCTATTTAGGAAAGGTTTCATTCTTGGAATGAAAATTATTTAAAACCATGGCTGAAAGAAAATCTCCAGGTGTTTCAAAAGAAAACATACGTCAGGGGGAAAAAGTCTCCAAAAAAGCAGATTCAGTGAAAAAAAGTAGCTTTTTGGCCTGTTTTTGCATAAAAAAGTAGCTAAAGTCGTCTTGTGTCCAAAAAAGTAGCAAAAAGTAGCATTTAAGCATCCTGTGGCAACTCTGAAAAAGCGATTTTACGAGAATTGCAGGTAAAATGCAAGCATGTAAAATGAGGAGAAAAAAAATTATAAATTATTAAAATAAATAATTAAATGGGATAACTAAAGGTAGCACATGTTAATGTAACCTAAAAGTTTCGCAAATATTAAAATATTTGCCAGACACAAAAGGATTGCAGTCTCAAACACGCGGTTACTGTATGATCGTACAAAAGGGCAAAAACCGTACATTGTACAGCCAAAACATACAAGTTGGCAGGTATGTTTTAACTGCTGTATTGTTACAATACACTGCAATATTGCAATTTTGGACTGACAACAAGTTTTACAGTTGCTTTATATTTGTATTCATAACTCAGTAAATCAGTTTGTGGTTTAAAAAAGTTAATGGACGCACTGAGCGGCAGGCATTCTTTTGACATCGGAAAAATTCAAATAAATTAACTTTTAAATTGCAAAGACTTGTTACTTTTGGTCTCAGTCAACTACTGGGAAACTCAATATCTTTTCATATTTGGAAAATATTAGGACTGTTGGCTCTTAATCAGAAAAAAGGGAATTAAAAAGAAGATTATTCTCACCTTCCTTTCCAAGATAATTTAGTGACTAAGAAGCAAGCAACATCTTCGTTGTCTTTCAATAGATTCATTTTGCCAAATTACTTCTGAAAATACAAAGAAACCATGCAAGCATATAAAAATACATTGTAATTCATACTATACAAATTTTAACAAATTACTGTTTGACAGTTTTTTAGAAAAAAAAAATTTAAAGAAAAATACATTTACAGTGAAGCTTTGGTAGCTCATTACGTTGATAACTCAACTACCCTAGTAAGTCTACATTTATTTTTCAGATGGTTGGCTGAATGCTAATTTCAATTCCTCGTTTTATGTTAATATTTTTTTATATAAAATTTTGCCTACTTCTTCAAATTTGAACCAATTTACAAACAGGAAATTTGTTTCTTAACCTTTAGGAACCGGGCGGTACACATGTTGTACCATAAGTCTTGTCTAGTTTAAAGGACGGGGTTGAAATTTTCACTCGAACCCTTTGGAGTCGGGGATTTTTTCAAGGTTTCATATGTCTGGTACGACAGTTTATACCTTCTCTTTTCATTGGAAAAGAAATCAGTGGTTAAACTGTCGTACAACCTGGGTCGAAAGAAAAATTTCTATATGAACAGCCCGGTTCCAAATGGTTAATAATACGTTGAATTAAAACTTAATAGCATCAACTCAACATCATAAAATATTAAAGGTAAGAAATATACATTTGATGTCCAGCCAATTTTGATTAGCAAGATAACAATTTAAATCTTTTATTAAAGCTAGACATTTATGAACAAGACGATATATGTTGTTTTTCTGATATTACTAATATTTCTTGCTTACATATGCTAATAAGACTCAAAGCTTTGTGAACAGCAATAAAATAAGAGTCAGAATCAAGGTTTAATAACTGTATACTTCAAATAGTTTTCATTATAAATAAACATTGTGAAGATCGGTTAAAGAAAAAGAATAAGAAAGATTGGGGTAAACATTCCATAACTAGACAAATAAGAATTAAACAATGCAATATTATACAATTTAGATTCAAGCACTTTAATTTATAAGAGAAAATTAACTGAAAATTTTAGCCGCTTAAATTAAACACCAACAAATAGTTAAATGTATATGTAATCAAATTTTTTTTTTTTTTTTTTTTTTTTGTACAACGATCATTATAAAGATTAGTGGAATAACTATAACAAATCAAGAATTCATTAAAATGCATTATGATTTAGATTCGAATTATGTTTTCAGCTGTGATTCAGGATATATAACGACTTTATTCATTTTTGTTATAGAACTCGTTTGAGTTTGTTATCAAGTCTCAAAATTAGTTGGTAAATAAATTTTACTTTTGACAAAACTAGGTTGCATATAAATTTTTTATGATCAGTTTTGAAGGCTTCCTCCTCCTCAAAAAAAAAAAAAAAGTGCATGTATGCATATTAGATTAAAATGTGTAAATATACATGAGCAATGTGTCAAAAATAAATAAACATGTCAAATTACTAAGCACAAAACAAAACAACGTGACAGCATGCCCTGGGAATTACATCGAATTCTTCTTTTTAATTTGATATCAGATTAGGTAGCAATATCCATATACGTAAAAATAAAAATGCAAAAGAGCGCTTTAAAAATACTTGATAAAGCATGTTTAACGAAAATAATTATAAGAAAATGTAGAAAAGAACTATAACTTACTGATTAAATTGAGGACTTTTATAAACATGAACCATTAATTTACAGATTTCTATAATCAAAATCCCCGAAATTATAATTTACTGTATGAAAGTTATACATTTCGAAAAATGAAACAGGTTGAATTTCATGAAGTAAATATGTTTCATTTGCAGTAAAATTTTATTTCCTTTAAAGGTCATTTAATGATACAAAAAAATAAACATTTTTTTTTCTACTCTGCCGACAGTGTAAACTAAAACTTGTTGGAGGTGGATCCAGAAATTCAACAATAATTCAGTCACGTTAAAAACAGGGAGTTCCTTGGTTAAAAAGAAAACAGATGCTTTTGGATTAAATAACGATAACTGTTGTAACCGCGGTTAAATTGACATAAAAGATAACTGGGAAGAAGTCATAAAAAATAACAAAAACTAACAACACTTCAAAGAAAAAAAAAAGAACAGAGACAAAAGTGTAAAAACTTCTAAAGAAATTATATGAAAAGACAAAAGAGAAAGCCTCCATGATGAAAGTGTGGGATAACGTTTCGTAACGCTGCAACGCAACCATCAACTCTATCAACAGACAGAATTCAATGCACCGAAGGATGCATCCGGGGGGGGGGGGGGCATACCAGAGGCCCAGTAATCTTTATGTCAGTTCCCACCACTTACCATTTAAAAAAAAAAAAAACAAAATCAAGAAAACAGTACTTTTCACCATAAGTATTCCCAATTAGTAGCAATTTTTCAACTTACGAGTCAATTCAGAACGCGGGAACCTCCAAGTGCAATTCTGCAGATTTTCTGCAGGTATGTTCAAATTAATGAAAAAATTTCACAGAAATCCGTACATTTCTGCAGATTTCTTGCAGAATGTTAACGCATCTCATCTTCCTGCGAAAATGCCGAGTTTTGAGCCGAATCAACGTCATGTACGGGGAAATTAGACCTACTTCACGTGCAGAGAATTTGCAGATTTTAGAAATTGTTCAAATCGAATAAGAGTATAGAATTATGTATATTATTATAGAATTCATATGTTTTCCATTCTATAGATATTGGGATTCAGTTAAAGGAGTTTTTTACCTATAAAATGAGCATAAGTATTTATTTTTTTTTAATGCATTACGAAGCTTTCGTATTTTATTAAAGTTTCATCCACATTTTTCCTAGTAATTCGTTTTCCTAGTAATTTTTAATTAATTACAAATAATCACGCAATCAATTTTAATTAATTAATTAAATTTTAAATTAATCTAATAAGTTAAAACTAATTACTATTTATTAATAATTGCTTTTTATTGAATTAATGTTAATTAATGCAACTAACAATTAATGCTTCTGATTTAGCCTTCATGGCGCCTTAGACCCCCCCCCCTCAAACAAAGTTCTAGCTACGTGCTTGTGGTCAATTAGAACTACATTTTGTTCCTTAATTTGCAAAAATTTTTTAGTTATGCTATTAAGCTGTTAATATCAGCAAAACAATTCCAGGTACGATCGGTTAACCGATGAGTCTATTTGCGCGTTTATTGACCATAATTCATAAATCATATTCGTATTAACCATATATACTATCTTTTCTATTTTCAAAAGAAAGGCAACTCAAAAGATGAAGTTTTCTAGAAAACTGAAAAAAATCCAAAAAAAGAAGAGTAAATACTTTTTTCGTTTATTAATTGATTAATTATTTTATTTTGACATTTTTTTTTTTTTTTTTTTTTTTTGTACTTGTATCCATAAATTGAGGAGCAATTATGTTTTTCTGTCCTGCTTCTACTGATATTTCTAAGTTCACATTTATTAATTGTGTCAGATTTCACTTCAAACCGAATATTCAAATCCATAAATATTTGAAACACTAAATGCTGCAAGCTTGGACAAGGAAACAATTAGTATTGGAAAAGGAAATTTATTTATTTATTTATTTATTTTATTAATGCCTTTTAACCCTGATACTAGATACTTTTTTAATTAGTTTGGAAAGAAACTGCTTCAAAACTCAACGTATTAAATATTTTATATAAAATATAAATACTAAATTATAAATAAGGAAAAACGCATGTACATGTACATGCCTCTAAAAAATATAAAATTTTTAACTAGGAATCTTTAGATATCTATTTCACACAATATTAACATATAATGTAAATAGCAGCTAATTTCTAGTGATTTAATGTTTGATAATATCAGTTGATTTCATTGTTAACATGAACTCTACTGAAAAGTACACTTCTCATATTCCAAATAATGCTTCACGTTATTTATTTGCATTAAAAAATTTAGAAATACAGTGAATTTACACTTATACGCCGCCTCATTTATGCGCCTTTTCCACTTATACAACGATTTTGAATGGTCCCTGCACATTCCATAGCAAAATAAGGATAGTATCATTCGTTTATGCGTCGCTCTAAAGATAAATATTTCACTTATGCGCCGAATTTTCCAAAAAATGTGAAAACTTTAATTTATTTTCTTTAAAAAATAAGATTTTTTTCCTTTTCCTCTTTAGTCTTTCGCATTTATTGCTCACGAAAGGCATTTTTTCCGCATGAACTAGAGTTCGGAGAACGGAGAGGGACAATTAAATATTATGGATCGTTTTAAAGGGAACAGTTTGTAATTAGGTGTGCTACAATTTTTGTTTTCTCTTTATCATTATAGTTAAGTTACAGTTATTGCCAAATCGTAGTAATATGTCCCTTTTCCATAGAAACATTCTTATTCATTCTCTCATTAGAATCTATGTTGCGTTTTAGTCCTTTAAATTTTAAATAGACTTGCTCACTTATGCGCCTTTTTCTAATGGTCTCTTGGGTCGGCGCATAAGTGAGAGTTCACTGTATTTTCTTTTCTGGTACTTCTAGTACAAAACAAAAATAAATAATTTAAGTAATCCTATACTAAAAAACGAGAGATGTTTGCCAAGTCGAAAATCGCCCCAGAATTAATAAACTCCGGTAAACTTGGGGGTCTGGGGTTTTTGGCCACGAGGAATCGATTGGCGCCGGTTTTCTTCTTCTTCTTCTTCTTCTTTAGACGCCTCTAGGCGCGGAGTTGTGATGAGGTATGGATACAGCGTCCCTACTCTCCATTACGCATTAGTTTGTCAATTGACGGGTTGGTGGTGTAAGAGTGCACAGTTCCAAACCAAAAAAGGTGAGGTAATGTAAAAGGACGAACAAAAAGGACAAGGTAAACAAGAAAAGAAAATAAAACTAGAGAACTTAAGGGACAGACAAGACCGAGAAGAAGACAGCGACCAAAAAATGAAAACAAATGAAGAGGAAACAAATTACGTATTCAGCACATGTGAGGCAAACGACACGAGTCGTCGACCATAGTAAGAGTTCTGAAGGAGTTCATAAGAGCAAAAAACGTCCGTAGGATCAGCGTAGTTTCTTAGGAAAGGGATAATATTGACCCGTAAATCGCTATACTTGGGGCAGGTTAGCAGAAGGTGGGTGAAATTTTCAGTAGAGTTGCATCTGGAGCAATTCGGGGAATCGGCTTTTTTCATTTTGAAAAGTTTGTCTTTAGTTAATAGTGAATCGGTTGATATTCGATTTATCATTGTTTCAGTTTTCCTATTTTTGATCCATGGTATTTGTTTGTCAATTGCTAGCCTTCTGTTTTTATATTTGTTCTGGTATTTAGAATTGTTCCAAGTCGTATTATGTTCGAGTTCGATTTCGGAGTTCAGGAAGTTTTTTATGTCTCTATGAGTGCAAATCGGGAGAGTAGGAGATGAGGAGTTATTTTCAGCATGCTTAGCTAGGGTGTCAGCCATCTCGTTTTCATATATACCGACATGGGCTGGTACCCAATACAGCTCAATGTTGTTGTACTGAGCGAGTACTTCGAGATGGGAACGCGTTGAAGTTATTAGAGGGTCTTCGTTTTGTCTTGCATTACTCAGAGCTTTTAACGCACGAGGCGTCAGAAATTAAAAAATTT